>JAPYKE020000382.1:955000-960000 GCA_028554795.2 Sinohyriopsis cumingii
ACTCGCTTTTTTATTTATCCCTATGCATCGTGGTGCCCACACCATGATGAGACGCTGTTTCAATAAACCTTTTTATATATGTTCTTTACTGTTCTTCCTTTTTCTTCTTGCTTTATCATACTGACACACGAGAGAGAGAGAGAGAGAGAGAGAGAGAGAGAGTATGCAACAAAGTTCGCATAACTTTATCAGCTATTAACATTAATTGTACTTCTGTGTAATTTTATTTTTAACGCGTTATCCTATAACGATTGCAAACAAGGGCAAAAACTCTACTGATCTTACTCGATAATTATACCATACTGAATTAATAAGTTTATCTCGTAAAAACGGATGATATATATATCCTGGGTGGCTGAGGGTGTTTTAAGATATGTGTGTGTCTTTTGTGATATATATATATATATATATATATATATATATATATATATATATATATATATATATATATATATATATATATATATACGTTTGTGTGTGTACATACATACATACATACGTGTATTATTTTCATATAGTCTTGGATAATTTTAATTATTGGGATATGGATTTTAGATATCAACAGATACAAAGGAAACAAACGTTTCAATACATATAATGACATTTTCTTAAATTCTACATTGTATCATATTGACCTACTACTTGCTAGGCAAGCTGACATTTATAAAATTTGCAAACTCCTTATATATATTTAAACTTACTTTTAGTATTCAACCAGAAAATCAGTACAGTGCAGAAAGATTGAAAATATTATTTCTTTCATATATATATATATATATATATATATATATATATATATATATATATATATATATATATATATATATATATGAGAGAGAGATGGGGGGATTCGGAATGGTTTAAACAGACTCTAAATTACACTGATAAAATGTACATCAGTCCAATGGTTAACATGATAGATTTCTATCAAGCTGGTTGCCCTATTGTACCCTTGAGCAAGACTACCCTCATTGCCTAACAAAACCAAGCAGTCTTTTGCCAGAACACCATAATGTGAACTTAGGCCATCTAAATCAAATTCCTATGTGAAATTTGCCAATATAAGCCAATACACTTTAATGCAAACTTAGCCAATCTAAACCAAATATCTTAATGGAAACTTAGCCAAACACCTTAATGTGAACTTAGCCCATCTAAACCAATGTACCATAATGTGAACTTAGCCCATCTAAACCAAGAAAAGAATAATGTGATATTGGCTCATATAAACAAAAACACCTTAATGCTATCTTAGCCAATCTAAACCAACCGACTTAATTTATTTTTATAAAGAATACAAAGTGAAAATTTAAATACTTTTCAGCATTATAAATGAAATCACAAATAGTCCATGAAAAGTTATATGACAAGTCCAAAAGGGTAGTGTTCCAAATGAATGCCAGTGGTTTTCTGAATGAAGTCCAATTTTGAATGTGCTGATGTAATAACAATCTTGACGTGTGGCGATGATGTAATTTAGAATGTCCTTGAATGAATTCATAATAGTCCCAAAATAGCGATTTTTGATATTTGGACATTAGTATTGGGGTGTATGGACATTTGTTTTGCTTATCAAAACGTTGGAAATCGCCGACACCATGCGGTATCGGCATAGGCTGCTTACTAGCCACAGGGGGCTCGTATCATTGCTTACAATGAAACTATCAGTCGTACATATAGTATAAAATGTATGACTGTCAGTTCAATTGTGAGCAACGATGCGAGCCCCTGTGCTTACTAGCCTGCCATGCAAACTTGACCGACCTTTCATCGAGATATACCTGCATGAAATCGAGAGAAATACGATTTATTTTCTCAGAAATAATTCCGAGTATAACATCATTTGTCGTTAATGAAGCTGACTGACGAAAGAAAACGACAACCTTGATGAAATTTGACACGGAACTCGCCATTGTATTACTATTCAAATGACTGCACAAATATGGCAACCTACATGTCAGTGACATCGGCGATCAAATAAGCTCTTGCTTCTTTACAGATTGAAACTGAAGGGATGTATTGTCGTAAGCAGAGCTCTCCCCTGTCTCTATATATATATATATATATATATATATATATATATATATATATATATATATATATATATATATATATATATATATATATATATATATATATATATATATATATGTGTGTGTGTGTGTGTGTGTGTGTGTGTGTGTGTGTGTCTGTGTGTGTGTGTAATATATCTTTGTAACGACGAAGAGACAACCTATATTAGTCTTAAATTTGTACATACAAATGTCTACGGCCATACCACGTTGAAAACACCGGTTCTCGTCCGATCACCGAAGTTAAGCAACGTCGGGCCCGGTTAGTACTTGGATGGGTGACCGCCTTAGAATACCGGGTGCTGTAGGCATTTTTTAAATTTTTTTTTGGTTCCATCCTCACTGTGAGGATATGCGATCATATATGGCCAATATTTCTTGTTCACAAATCTGGTGCAAATTTTTCAGTTTCCTCTACCTCCAGGATCGAAATGGGCCGCCTCGTATGCCGTCCAGATCCTCCAAATTTCTTCTGATATTCCGGATTCAGCCTATAGCGAATAATTGCAACGTATGCAATCGATGTCTTTCATTTTGGATACTTGTCTGTGGTATTTCTTATTCAATAATTGATAGATATATTTGGAATGTATTATTTTTAATTATTTTAATTTATTTACCTGTTTTTAGCAGGGCACCAGTCTATCAGTGTGAAACTTGGCATCCCTTAGCGAATACTTCGAATATGGGCCATTGACAAAATAAATTGGTGTATAAATCTCTGTTTTGATTACAGTAAGTTTGGATGCATGTTCCCTGCTTCCACTTCCTTGCACTTTCTGTGTTTCCACAACTTTAACGTTTCCGAGCTGCAAGACGATATCCGTTTCAAATCAGATTCGAGTCCGTCTTTAAAGGTAGCTCATAGGCTGATGTCGATTATTTACCTATTGAATTAGTCAGTTGATACAAGATAAATAATAATAATAATAATAATAATAATGCCCAAAAACAACAAAAATGAACTGAATCTTCGTTTAAATGCATTGTTATTTAAGTCCATTTGAAGGTGTAAACCTCCGGTTAAGCAACTAATGTCCGAGTCCGAAAATGCCTGAATTACAAATTTGAATAATGTATGAAGGCAGTTTATCTATATAAGTTTTAATAAGTACACTTTAATTACTAATTTTACACGGCACATAAACGTAAACGTCTGTACATCGGAAACGGTGAAGAGAGAAGCGAATATAAGTCTTAAATTTACACACACTTGTGTCTACGGCCATACCACGTTGAAAGCACCGGTTCTCGTCCGATCACCGAAGTTAAGCAACGTCGGGCCCGGTTAGTACTTGGATGGGTGACCGCCTGGGAATACCGGGTGCTGTAGACTCTAATTTTTTTTTTTTCTTTTATAACTAAAAACAGTTGAAGTTTTTCTTTCTTTCTTTTATTGTAACTAAATTTACTTTATTCAATATAAATAATAAATAGAGCAATTTCTCGACTTTCATTTTCTCTTTTTCCTTAACTTTCTTCAATAATTCGGATCCTAAAAAAATCAAGTATAGGACCTGAATATAGCAAATGTTGCTTTGCACTTCTCTGCTCTTGGTTTCGATCCTTACTACTGGAATATGCGATCATAGATGACCAGTATTTCTTATTAACAAATTCGGTTCAATTTATCCAGTTTCCTCTACTTTTACTACCACAACAAGCTGCCTCCTTTCACGTCGAAATACTTCCTTCAAGTTTCTTCTCATATATTCCTGGTGTAGTCTCTAGCGCAGAGTTGCAAAATATGCGATCAATGTCTTTCATTTTGGGTACTTATTTGTGGTATTTCTTATTCACTAATTGATTGATAAATATGGAATGTATGAATTGTGAGAATTTTTTATATTAATTTATTGATTGATTGATTTCTTTTACAGCAGGGCCTCAGTCTGCCAGTGGGAAAATTGGCATCCTGTAGCGAATACTGTAAATATGGGCCATTGGCTAAATAAATTGGGTTATAAAATTCTGTTTTGATTACAGTAAGTTTAGATAGATATTCCATGCTTCCACTTTCTGTATTTCCACAACGTTAACTTCTACAAGTTGCAAGAAGAGATCCTTTGCAAATCTGATAAGACCCTATTTTTAAAGTTAGCTTATAGGCCGGTGTCGCTTATTTTAACCAAATGATAGGACAGAAAGAGGAATAATAATAATAATAATAACAACAACAATAATGTCCTGAATCTGCATTTTAAGTCAATTTCAACATGGAATTCTCCCCTTATCTGGGTCAGAAAATGGATGAGTGACAAATATGAGTATCTGAGGCCAGTTTTGCTTCTTTTGGATTAGAACTTTGAATCAGTATACACTTTAGTTACTAATATTATACTGCACACAAACATTTGTACATCGGAAACGTTGAAGAGATGTGTGACTAATCAGCCCAAGAGTCTTGAAAACGCATCAAGACAACAAATTATGTTTTACAGTCGAAATGTTGTTCTCACTAGAACTGAAATCATTCAATTTCTACTTAAATGCACGAAAAATTTACAATTAAAACTACAATAAATGTTTTATACCTAGTCCCGCACAGTGACGTTTATCTGATTCCCTGTACTCACCGAGAGCATTCTGTGTCATATGGATGCATATCAAATGAAGTGAAAAGTAATGGAATACTCGCTTTTTTATTTATCCCTATGCATCGTGGTGCCCACACCATGATGAGACGCTGTTTCAATAAACCTTTTTATATATGTTCTTTACTGTTCTTCCTTTTTCTTCTTGCTTTATCATACTGACACACGAGAGAGAGAGAGAGAGAGAGAGAGAGAGTATGCAACAAAGTTCGCATAACTTTATCAGCTATTAACATTAATTGTACTTCTGTGTAATTTTATTTTTAACGCGTTATCCTATAACGATTGCAAACAAGGGCAAAAACTCTACTGATCTTACTCGATAATTATACCA
>JAPYKE020000382.1:970000-975000 GCA_028554795.2 Sinohyriopsis cumingii
AGACTCTAAATTACACTGATAAAATGTACATCAGTCCAATGGTTAACATGATAGATTTCTATCAAGCTGGTTGCCCTATTGTACCCTTGAGCAAGACTACCCTCATTGCCTAACAAAACCAAGCAGTCTTTTGCCAGAACACCATAATGTGAACTTAGGCCATCTAAATCAAATTCCTATGTGAAATTTGCCAATATAAGCCAATACACTTTAATGCAAACTTAGCCAATCTAAACCAAATATCTTAATGGAAACTTAGCCAAACACCTTAATGTGAACTTAGCCCATCTAAACCAATGTACCATAATGTGAACTTAGCCCATCTAAACCAAGAAAAGAATAATGTGATATTGGCTCATATAAACAAAAACACCTTAATGCTATCTTAGCCAATCTAAACCAACCGACTTAATTTATTTTTATAAAGAATACAAAGTGAAAATTTAAATACTTTTCAGCATTATAAATGAAATCACAAATAGTCCATGAAAAGTTATATGACAAGTCCAAAAGGGTAGTGTTCCAAATGAATGCCAGTGGTTTTCTGAATGAAGTCCAATTTTGAATGTGCTGATGTAATAACAATCTTGACGTGTGGCGATGATGTAATTTAGAATGTCCTTGAATGAATTCATAATAGTCCCAAAATAGCGATTTTTGATATTTGGACATTAGTATTGGGGTGTATGGACATTTGTTTTGCTTATCAAAACGTTGGAAATCGCCGACACCATGCGGTATCGGCATAGGCTGCTTACTAGCCACAGGGGGCTCGTATCATTGCTTACAATGAAACTATCAGTCGTACATATAGTATAAAATGTATGACTGTCAGTTCAATTGTGAGCAACGATGCGAGCCCCTGTGCTTACTAGCCTGCCATGCAAACTTGACCGACCTTTCATCGAGATATACCTGCATGAAATCGAGAGAAATACGATTTATTTTCTCAGAAATAATTCCGAGTATAACATCATTTGTCGTTAATGAAGCTGACTGACGAAAGAAAACGACAACCTTGATGAAATTTGACACGGAACTCGCCATTGTATTACTATTCAAATGACTGCACAAATATGGCAACCTACATGTCAGTGACATCGGCGATCAAATAAGCTCTTGCTTCTTTACAGATTGAAACTGAAGGGATGTATTGTCGTAAGCAGAGCTCTCCCCTGTCTCTAATATATATATATATATATATATATATATATATATATATATATATATATATATATATATATATATATATATATATATATATATATGTGTGTGTGTGTGTGTGTGTGTGTGTGTGTGTCTGTGTGTGTGTGTAATATATCTTTGTAACGACGAAGAGACAACCTATATTAGTCTTAAATTTGTACATACAAATGTCTACGGCCATACCACGTTGAAAACACCGGTTCTCGTCCGATCACCGAAGTTAAGCAACGTCGGGCCCGGTTAGTACTTGGATGGGTGACCGCCTGGGAATACCGGGTGCTGTAGGCATTTTTTAAATTTTTTTTTGGTTCCATCCTCACTGTGAGGATATGCGATCATATATGGCCAATATTTCTTGTTCACAAATCTGGTGCAAATTTTTCAGTTTCCTCTACCTCCAGGATCGAAATGGGCCGCCTCGTATGCCGTCCAGATCCTCCAAATTTCTTCTGATATTCCGGATTCAGCCTATAGCGAATAATTGCAACGTATGCAATCGATGTCTTTCATTTTGGATACTTGTCTGTGGTATTTCTTATTCAATAATTGATAGATATATTTGGAATGTATTATTTTTAATTATTTTAATTTATTTACCTGTTTTTAGCAGGGCACCAGTCTATCAGTGTGAAACTTGGCATCCCTTAGCGAATACTTCGAATATGGGCCATTGACAAAATAAATTGGTGTATAAATCTCTGTTTTGATTACAGTAAGTTTGGATGCATGTTCCCTGCTTCCACTTCCTTGCACTTTCTGTGTTTCCACAACTTTAACGTTTCCGAGCTGCAAGACGATATCCGTTTCAAATCAGATTCGAGTCCGTCTTTAAAGGTAGCTCATAGGCTGATGTCGATTATTTACCTATTGAATTAGTCAGTTGATACAAGATAAATAATAATAATAATAATAATAATAATGCCCAAAAACAACAAAAATGAACTGAATCTTCGTTTAAATGCATTGTTATTTAAGTCCATTTGAAGGTGTAAACCTCCGGTTAAGCAACTAATGTCCGAGTCCGAAAATGCCTGAATTACAAATTTGAATAATGTATGAAGGCAGTTTATCTATATAAGTTTTAATAAGTACACTTTAATTACTAATTTTACACGGCACATAAACGTAAACGTCTGTACATCGGAAACGGTGAAGAGAGAAGCGAATATAAGTCTTAAATTTACACACACTTGTGTCTACGGCCATACCACGTTGAAAGCACCGGTTCTCGTCCGATCACCGAAGTTAAGCAACGTCGGGCCCGGTTAGTACTTGGATGGGTGACCGCCTGGGAATACCGGGTGCTGTAGACTCTAATTTTTTTTTTTTCTTTTATAACTAAAAACAGTTGAAGTTTTTCTTTCTTTCTTTTATTGTAACTAAATTTACTTTATTCAATATAAATAATAAATAGAGCAATTTCTCGACTTTCATTTTCTCTTTTTCCTTAACTTTCTTCAATAATTCGGATCCTAAAAAAATCAAGTATAGGACCTGAATATAGCAAATGTTGCTTTGCACTTCTCTGCTCTTGGTTTCGATCCTTACTACTGGAATATGCGATCATAGATGACCAGTATTTCTTATTAACAAATTCGGTTCAATTTATCCAGTTTCCTCTACTTTTACTACCACAACAAGCTGCCTCCTTTCACGTCGAAATACTTCCTTCAAGTTTCTTCTCATATATTCCTGGTGTAGTCTCTAGCGCAGAGTTGCAAAATATGCGATCAATGTCTTTCATTTTGGGTACTTATTTGTGGTATTTCTTATTCACTAATTGATTGATAAATATGGAATGTATGAATTGTGAGAATTTTTTATATTAATTTATTGATTGATTGATTTCTTTTACAGCAGGGCCTCAGTCTGCCAGTGGGAAAATTGGCATCCTGTAGCGAATACTGTAAATATGGGCCATTGGCTAAATAAATTGGGTTATAAAATTCTGTTTTGATTACAGTAAGTTTAGATAGATATTCCATGCTTCCACTTTCTGTATTTCCACAACGTTAACTTCTACAAGTTGCAAGAAGAGATCCTTTGCAAATCTGATAAGACCCTATTTTTAAAGTTAGCTTATAGGCCGGTGTCGCTTATTTTAACCAAATGATAGGACAGAAAGAGGAATAATAATAATAATAATAACAACAACAATAATGTCCTGAATCTGCATTTTAAGTCAATTTCAACATGGAATTCTCCCCTTATCTGGGTCAGAAAATGGATGAGTGACAAATATGAGTATCTGAGGCCAGTTTTGCTTCTTTTGGATTAGAACTTTGAATCAGTATACACTTTAGTTACTAATATTATACTGCACACAAACATTTGTACATCGGAAACGTTGAAGAGATGTGTGACTAATCAGCCCAAGAGTCTTGAAAACGCATCAAGACAACAAATTATGTTTTACAGTCGAAATGTTGTTCTCACTAGAACTGAAATCATTCAATTTCTACTTAAATGCCCGAAAAATTTACAATTAAAACTACAATAAATGTTTTATACCTAGTCCCGCACAGTGACGTTTATCTGATTCCCTGTACTCACCGAGAGCATTCTGTGTCATATGGATGCATATCAAATGAAGTGAAAAGTAATGGAATACTCGCTTTTTTATTTATCCCTATGCATCGTGGTGCCCACACCATGATGAGACGCTGTTTCAATAAACCTTTTTATATATGTTCTTTACTGTTCTTCCTTTTTCTTCTTGCTTTATCATACTGACACACGAGAGAGAGAGAGAGAGAGAGAGAGAGAGTATGCAACAAAGTTCGCATAACTTTATCAGCTATTAACATTAATTGTACTTCTGTGTAATTTTATTTTTAACGCGTTATCCTATAACGATTGCAAACAAGGGCAAAAACTCTACTGATCTTACTCGATAATTATACCATACTGAATTAATAAGTTTATCTCGTAAAAACGGATCATATATATATCCTGGGTGGCTGAGGGTGTTTTAAGATATGTGTGTGTCTTTTGTGATATATATATATATATATATATATATATATATATATATATATATATATATATATATATATATATATATATATATATATATATATACGTTTGTGTGTGTACATACATACATACATACGTGTATTATTTACATATAGTCTTGGATAATTTTAATTATTGGGATATGGATTTTAGATATCAACAGATACAAAGGAAACAAACGTTTCAATACATATAATGACATTTTCTTAAATTCTACATTGTATCATATTGACCTACTACTTGCTAGGCAAGCTGACTTTTATAAAATTTGCAAACTCCTTATATATATTTAAACTTACTTTTAGTATTCAACCAGAAAATCAGTACAGTGCAGAAAGATTGAAAATATTATTTCTTTCATATATATATATATATATATATATATATATATATATATATATATATATATATATATATATATATATATATATATATATATATATATGAGAGAGAGAGAGATGGGGGGATTCGGAATGGTTTAAACAGACTCTAAATTACACTGATAAAATGTACATCAGTCCAATGGTTAACATGATAGATTTCTATCAAGCTGGTTGCCCTATTGTACCCTTGAGCAAGACTACCCTCATTGCCTAATAAAACCAAGCAGTCTTTTGCCAGAACACCATAATGTGAACTTAGGCCATCTAAATCAAATTCCTATGTGAAATTTGCCAATATAAGCCAATACACTTTAATGCAAACTTAGCCAATCTAAACCAAATATCTTAATGGAAACTTAGCCAAACACCTTAATGTGAACTTAGCCCATCTAAACC
>JAPYKE020000382.1:977500-980000 GCA_028554795.2 Sinohyriopsis cumingii
TCAATTTATCCAGTTTCCTCTACTTTTACTACCACAACAAGCTGCCTCCTTTCACGTCGAAATACTTCCTTCAAGTTTCTTCTCATATATTCCTGGTGTAGTCTCTAGCGCAGAGTTGCAAAATATGCGATCAATGTCTTTCATTTTGGGTACTTATTTGTGGTATTTCTTATTCACTAATTGATTGATAAATATGGAATGTATGAATTGTGAGAATTTTTTATATTAATTTATTGATTGATTGATTTCTTTTACAGCAGGGCCTCAGTCTGCCAGTGGGAAAATTGGCATCCTGTAGCGAATACTGTAAATATGGGCCATTGGCTAAATAAATTGGGTTATAAAATTCTGTTTTGATTACAGTAAGTTTAGATAGATATTCCATGCTTCCACTTTCTGTATTTCCACAACGTTAACTTCTACAAGTTGCAAGAAGAGATCCTTTGCAAATCTGATAAGACCCTATTTTTAAAGTTAGCTTATAGGCCGGTGTCGCTTATTTTAACCAAATGATAGGACAGAAAGAGGAATAATAATAATAATAATAACAACAACAATAATGTCCTGAATCTGCATTTTAAGTCAATTTCAACATGGAATTCTCCCCTTATCTGGGTCAGAAAATGGATGAGTGACAAATATGAGTATCTGAGGCCAGTTTTGCTTCTTTTGGATTAGAACTTTGAATCAGTATACACTTTAGTTACTAATATTATACTGCACACAAACATTTGTACATCGGAAACGTTGAAGAGATGTGTGACTAATCAGCCCAAGAGTCTTGAAAACGCATCAAGACAACAAATTATGTTTTACAGTCGAAATGTTGTTCTCACTAGAACTGAAATCATTCAATTTCTACTTAAATGCACGAAAAATTTACAATTAAAACTACAATAAATGTTTTATACCTAGTCCCGCACAGTGACGTTTATCTGATTCCCTGTACTCACCGAGAGCATTCTGTGTCATATGGATGCATATCAAATGAAGTGAAAAGTAATGGAATACTCGCTTTTTTATTTATCCCTATGCATCGTGGTGCCCACACCATGATGAGACGCTGTTTCAATAAACCTTTTTATATATGTTCTTTACTGTTCTTCCTTTTTCTTCTTGCTTTATCATACTGACACACGAGAGAGAGAGAGAGAGAGAGAGAGAGTATGCAACAAAGTTCGCATAACTTTATCAGCTATTAACATTAATTGTACTTCTGTGTAATTTTATTTTTAACGCGTTATCCTATAACGATTGCAAACAAGGGCAAAAACTCTACTGATCTTACTCGATAATTATACCATACTGAATTAATAAGTTTATCTCGTAAAAACGGATCATATATATATCCTGGGTGGCTGAGGGTGTTTTAAGATATGTGTGTGTCTTTTGTGATATATATATATATATATATATATATATATATATATATATATATATATATATATATATATATATATATATACGTTTGTGTGTGTACATACATACATACATACGTGTATTATTTACATATAGTCTTGGATAATTTTAATTATTGGGATATGGATTTTAGATATCAACAGATACAAAGGAAACAAACGTTTCAATACATATAATGACATTTTCTTAAATTCTACATTGTATCATATTGACCTACTACTTGCTAGGCAAGCTGACTTTTATAAAATTTGCAAACTCCTTATATATATTTAAACTTACTTTTAGTATTCAACCAGAAAATCAGTACAGTGCAGAAAGATTGAAAATATTATTTCTTTCATATATATATATATATATATATATATATATATGTATATATATATATATATATATATATATATATATATATATATATATATATATATGAGAGAGAGAGAGATGGGGGGATTCGGAATGGTTTAAACAGACTCTAAATTACACTGATAAAATGTACATCAGTCCAATGGTTAACATGATAGATTTCTATCAAGCTGGTTGCCCTATTGTACCCTTGAGCAAGACTACCCTCATTGCCTAATAAAACCAAGCAGTCTTTTGCCAGAACACCATAATGTGAACTTAGGCCATCTAAATCAAATTCCTATGTGAAATTTGCCAATATAAGCCAATACACTTTAATGCAAACTTAGCCAATCTAAACCAAATATCTTAATGGAAACTTAGCCAAACACCTTAATGTGAACTTAGCCCATCTAAACCAATGTACCATAATGTGAACTTAGCCCATCTAAACCAAGAAAAGAATAATGTGATATTGGCTCATATAAACAAAAACACCTTAATGATATCTTAGCCAATCTAAACCAACCGACTTAATTTATTTTTATAAAGAATACAAAGTGAAAATTTAAATACTTTTCAGCATTATAAATGAAATCACAAATAGTCCATGAAAAGTTATATGACAAGTCCAAAAGGGTAGTGTTCCAAATGAATGCCAGTGGTTTTCTGAATGAAGTCCAGTTTTGAATGTGCTGATGTAATAACAATCTTGACGTGTGGCGATGATGTAATTTAGAAT
>JAPYKE020000382.1:982500-983870 GCA_028554795.2 Sinohyriopsis cumingii
TTGGCTAAATAAATTGGGTTATAAAATTCTGTTTTGATTACAGTAAGTTTAGATAGATATTCCATGCTTCCACTTTCTGTATTTCCACAACGTTAACTTCTACAAGTTGCAAGAAGAGATCCTTTGCAAATCTGATAAGACCCTATTTTTAAAGTTAGCTTATAGGCCGGTGTCGCTTATTTTAACCAAATGATAGGACAGAAAGAGGAATAATAATAATAATAATAACAACAACAATAATGTCCTGAATCTGCATTTTAAGTCAATTTCAACATGGAATTCTCCCCTTATCTGGGTCAGAAAATGGATGAGTGACAAATATGAGTATCTGAGGCCAGTTTTGCTTCTTTTGGATTAGAACTTTGAATCAGTATACACTTTAGTTACTAATATTATACTGCACACAAACATTTGTACATCGGAAACGTTGAAGAGATGTGTGACTAATCAGCCCAAGAGTCTTGAAAACGCATCAAGACAACAAATTATGTTTTACAGTCGAAATGTTGTTCTCACTAGAACTGAAATCATTCAATTTCTACTTAAATGCACGAAAAATTTACAATTAAAACTACAATAAATGTTTTATACCTAGTCCCGCACAGTGACGTTTATCTGATTCAATGTACTCACCGAGAGCATTCTGTGTCATATGGATGCATATCAAATGAAGTGAAAAGTAATGGAATACTCGCTTTTTTATTTATCCCTATGCATCGTGGTGCCCACACCATGATGAGACGCTGTTTCAATAAACCTTTTTATATATGTTCTTTACTGTTCTTCCTTTTTCTTCTTGCTTTATCATACTGACACACGAGAGAGAGAGAGAGAGAGAGAGAGAGAGTATGCAACAAAGTTCGCATAACTTTATCAGCTATTAACATTAATTGTACTTCTGTGTAATTTTATTTTTAACGCGTTATCCTATAACGATTGCAAACAAGGGCAAAAACTCTACTGATCTTACTCGATAATTATACCATACTGAATTAATAAGTTTATCTCGTAAAAACGGATCATATATATATCCTGGGTGGCTGAGGGTGTTTTAAGATATGTGTGTGTCTTTTGTGATATATTATATATATATATATATATATATATATATATATATATATATATATATATATATATATACGTTTGTGTGTGTACATACATACATACATACGTGTATTATTTACATATAGTCTTGGATAATTTTAATTATTGGGATATGGATTTTAGATATCAACAGATACAAAGGAAACAAACGTTTCAATACATATAATGACATTTTCTTAAATTCTACATTGTATCATATTGACCTACTACTTGCTAGGCAAGCTGACTTTTATAAAATTTGCAAACTCCTTATATATATTTAAACA
>JAPYKE020000383.1:0-229499 GCA_028554795.2 Sinohyriopsis cumingii
CATGGAAGCATATGTGCATGAGCAAATTGCTCATGATTATTCTCGTTTATAGTCTGAATTGTGGTGGGGAGACATCTGTCAGTAATGATTGCCTCATATGAGGAACAGGTTTAATGACTTCCTTGCTGAAATGGTTTTCGTTTTGCTAAGGTACTATACGTCCTTTGTAAGAAAAATAATGCAACAAATGCTTCACATGATGAAAATGGATTATTTCCGTTGTTTGTTTTTGTTGTTGTTGTAGGGTTTAACGCCATTTTTCAGCATACAATAGGCTATACATGGTGGCCAGTATTAGTGGTGGAGGAAGAACCCGGGAATATCCCGGAATGAACCACCGACCCATGAGAAGCTACTGGCAAGCTTTCTCACATACCCACATGGGCCGAATCTGAGACTCGAACCCACGCAGACAGAGGTGAGATGGCAGTGACCCTTAACAGAGAGCACTTAGACCACTCAGCCACTCTGGGCCCCCCTTGTTTGTTAGTAGAAATTCTAAATGCATCTGGCCATAAGGCCACTTAAACTTGTGGTATGGCACTGGTATATATTGTCTTTTGTGTGTAGTCCACTGTACACGATCCATCATCATTTGCTATTTTTACCCTTTTTTATATTTTTACATTCTTTGAGCTTTAACTACATAACAAGAAAAAAGCAAAAAACCCAACAAACATTCTATAATCCAAAATACAAATTTATTTCTCTAAATATAAAATCAAACTAAGTGAAAGAATTAAAAGAGCTTTCATGATGGAATGTATTTCCTAAACATAACTTCATGAGAAAAGAGGTTTTCTGAAAACATGCAGTCAAAATCCTGAAAAAATAGTTTCTTTCAATTTCAAATCTGCTGATGTTGAGGATTACATTGAAGACTCTCTTGATCAAGCCCATGACATTTCATTGGGACCAGATAATGTTCACAATCATTTCCTGAAACATTTACCTGTTACAACTCTTACTATACCTGTAATTATTGAATTTGGGAAAGTGATACAAGTACCTAAACCTTGAAAGGACCATATCTACCTACGATCATCCCATATCACTAAGTTGTATTTGCAAAACTGTGGAATTAGTTATAAATGGCAAAATGGAGTCCAGGAAACTATTGTCTTAGTTTCATTATGGATTCAGACATTAGAGAAATACATTTTTCCATCAAGTTAAGTTTGAAACAAAAATTTGAGAAGCTTTCATAAAGGAAGGACATAAAATAGCCATCTTTTCTAATTTTGAACAACCTATTCAAACTTTGTCTTGGCTCTCTACCTATTTTTCTGTCCAGATTTTAAAAAATAAGAAATTTCAGGGTTGAGGTAAGTACCACCCATGGCAAATAAGGCAGCCATTTCTGAATAGGGAAATTCTTGACAATTATGTGAGAATTTTTAAACATTGGATATTTGTGATAATTAATATGGAAATTTCTCTTCATATAGTATTTTAATTGTCATTTGTTTCACATCCAGTTTGGAAAGCTTTTTCAGCGCTTTTGAAGAAGTGGTTTTCTTGATTGGGTTTGATATTTATATTTCACACACAAACAATCCCTCAATAACTTGCACCCTGATAACTCGCTAACCTGCTTATAATATAGGGTCAGGCGTGGATCCCATTTTTAAAGCTAGAAAATACAAAGCAGATTTACCTCTATTTTTTGAAGGTAGAGAAAATCACAATCAAAAATGGTAACTGAAACCTTGATATATCGCTCATATTATCACTGAAAATGCTAGAGATAGTGCATGGAAATTCGAATAGCATTTTGAAATTCTCAACATTTAATAAATTTTTTGAAGTTTTCTTTCCAGGAAAACATTTTTGGTACGCCACAGTTAACAATATTTACTGAAATTATGCTCAGTGAAAATGTCAAATATGCCTAATGGAGACAGCACTTAAATAAATACCAGTTAAGTTTTCTGTGTGTCCCTTTATACACATTTGCGCATCAAGATGCACATTGGAGATATCTGACACACACATTTTGTTGTCGTGTATATTTTCGATGCAAAGGGTTTGCATAATGTGAACAGGATTTATTCAGTATCTGATGCATAGGATGAGGGATGGCATCGTATATACTTCAAGCATAGGCATTGTTATGATGGAGTATCTTCCCTAATCTTGTGACCTCTTGCGTGATTCCCATCAAGCTCAGTATGTCATCCAGACAAACTGACCACAATTCTTGTTGAACTAGAAAATGATCGCCAGATAAAAATGGCATGCTCTCAGAATCACTACCCAAGAAACTGAAAGAATCGGAACACAATAGAGTAACTGTGGATCATAACTATAGCGATAAATGGAGAAAATAATTCCCTCGACTTGAATATGGCATATCCATTGGGACTACCAGTGTGACTTTACTATTAAAAATACAACTATAAACTAAAAGTAAAATGAACTAAAAAAAAATTTCTCTATGAATGGAGAATGCATTTGTTTGTTAATTATTGTACATGTTTGTTTATTAGTATTTTATAGACTGAGAGAGAGTATATAGTGCAAGCTGCAATTTCCTATTTCAAGCTAAAAAGTATGGGTCAGTTGAAATTTTTTGAGTACATTCTTGACCCCAACATTTTTTACTTTACCCCCAGTTCTGATACCAAGGGATTTTCTTGACTCTCAGTTTTACACCCCTGGGGGGGGGGGGGGAATACACTGGTTTTGTCAACTAAAATTCGTGTTTTTGTTCTGTTTTTTTTGTTCTGTTTAAATGTAATCATCATAAATGTGATCTGCCCTCTTGTATTCAAATGTAAAATATGTCAGTGTACCATAACAACTATGTCCATGAGCGTTTCTGTAAGAACCTAATTAAGTGCCAACCATGTTTTGATATCTGATTTGTGAAATATTTATTGTATGGTTCCACTGAATTAAAAGCAGACCTACTTTGTATTAGCTTTTTAACGTGTCTTTTGTATTCAGTCAAACAAAGGAGATGAAATAAAAGAAAGATTAAATGCATGCAAATCCTGCCTGCAGCCCCCAGTCATGTGTCAGGTCAACTCATTTCAGTTGATCAATCGATCACTGTTGCAAATATTATTGTGTAAGTAATATAAGTTTAAACTACATTAAATTAGCCTACTTATTCAAAGATTGCTAGGCAACCAAGCAAAATGTGTACTTTTCCTGATATTTGTAAATAAACCCCATGTTCAAATTTTGCCTGCAGTTCATCAACATAAAAAGTGTATTCACCATCTTTGTTTATATCAGACATATACTGAACATTGACAAAGAAATAATCATGCTATATTCATTTGTGTGATTTGATTACAGAGAGACAAGTTCCTGATTTGCAGAACTAATGCAACTGGTTCTTTTTTTTTTTTTAATTTACATTTTTTGCAGTACATCTTATTGATAGAAATTTGCAAAGGTTTTAGGTAAAAATACTTAAGCTGAGATCTTTAGATGTTATCCAATGTGCATATTCGTTATCTTTTAAGAAATCTCAACTGATAATCACATGCAGCACTATTAGCAAGGTTCAGACTTATCATATTATACTTGCTTACAGTGCAAATCCAGCTGCAAACTGCACACACCCAGACATGCTGTGCCATAAAGTGCCAGCAGATCTGGGCCTGCTAGTATGCAGTTTGTTAGGTGGTGTTGGTAGAATAAACATCATAGTCCATGATCTGCCATGCCAACACAATGTGCTGGCAGATCAAGGTTTATGTTGTCTGTAGTTGGACTTGACTTACAAGTATGTACTGCACTGGTATAGAAATGTTATTTATTGGATAATAATCAATTACAAAAAGGCAGAAATAAAATCTTTATCATTAAATCTCCTGTCTGAGGGCATTATTTTCCAACAAAATCAGTTAATCAAGTTATTGTTAGCTTGAAGCACACTTCACAGTCTTCTATTGTACTAAAGACTAATCAAATCTAGTTGAAGATGATTAAAAACTTCTTGGTTTTTTGGGGGGAAAACATAATTGTTAACATTAAAGCTGTAGCCTAAATTATCAGATTCTCAGATCAAAGTGCCATCCAATTTAACCAGTATACAGTAAGTAGAACATTTGGAACAGTGCTGTACATTATTATGAAGACATACTGACTTTTAATTTTCTGACATTTTTATCACAAAATTTTACCAGTGCAATGTTCAACAATTGGATAGTGCTGTATGTTTTCATATGTATTAGAATCTAAATTATGATTAATTGCACTAGGAGCTGAGATTAGCCTACTGTATATATACTCACTTATACACCAGGTTCATCTGCAGACAACATAGAATCAGATATGCTGGTACATTATGCAATGGCAGATTTGGGTCTGTGAAGTTTACATTTAGGGATCTGACTTACATGCAAATTTGTATGGTATTTGTGAGAATATTAAGCTGCACTAATAATGGCTGTCATCATGATAATGATAATAACTACTCATCCATCATGGCTGTCATCTTGATAATGATAATTGTTACTCATCCATTATGGCTGTCAACTTGATAATGATCCATTGTGGATGTCATCTTATGATGGTAATGACTGCTCATCCATTGTGGCTGTTATCTTGATAATAATAATAATAATTACTGATCCATCATGGCTGTCCTTTTGATAATGATAATAATTACTCATCCATTGTAGATGTCATCTTGATGATGGTGATAATTGCTCATCCAATGTGGCTGTCATCTTAATAATAATAATAATAATAATAATTACTGATCCATCATGGCTGTCCTCTTGATAATGATAATAATTACTCATCCATTGTAGATGTCATCTTGATGATGGCGATAATTGCTCATCCAATGTGGCTGTCATCTTGATAATGATAATAATTACTGATCCATCATGGCTGTCCTCTTGATAATGATAATAATTACTCATCCAATGTGGCTGTCATCTTGATAATGATAATAATTACTCATTCATTGTGGATGTCATCTTGATGATGACGATAATTGCTCATGCATCATGGCTGTCATCTTGATAATAATAATAATTACTGATCCGTCATGGCTGTCATCTTGATAATGATAATAATTACTCATCCATCCATTGTGGATGTCATGTTGTTGTTGTTGTTGTAGGGTTTAATGCCATTTTTCAGCACAAGATAGGCTATACATGGCGGCCAGTATAAATGGTGGAGGATGTTGATATTGTGGGGTTTAACGCCATTTTTCAGCACATGATAGGCTATACATGGCGGCCAGTATTAATGGTGGAGGAAGAACCCGGGAAACCCCGGAAAGAACCACCGACCCACGAGAAGCTACAGGCAAGCTTTCTCACATAACCACATTAGCCGAATCTGAGACTCGAACTCACGCAGACAGAGGTGAGATGGCAGTGATCCGTGACGGTGAGCGCTTTAGACCACTCAGCCACTCAGGGCCCCATGGATGTCATCCTGATGATGGTGATAATTGCTCCTCCAATGTGGCTGTCATCTTAATAATAATAATAATTACTGATCCATCATGGCTGTCCTCTTGATAATAATAATAATTACTCATCCATTGTAGATGTCATCTTGATGATGGTGATAATTGCTCATCTGATGTGGCTGTCATCTTGATAATGATAATAATTACTCATCCGTTGTGGATGTCATCTTGATGATGATGATAATTGCTCATGCATCATGGCTGTCATCTTGATAATAATAATAATTACTGATCCATCATGGCTGTCATCTTGATAATGATAATAATTACTCATCCATTGTGGATGTCATCCTGATGATGGTGATAATTGCTAATCTAATGTGGCTGTCATCTTGATAATAATAATAATTACTTGTCCATCATGGCTGTCCTCTTGATAATGATAATAATTACTCATCCATTGTGAATGTCATCTTGATGATGGCGATAATTGCTCATCCATTGTGGCTGTTATCTTGATAATAATAATAATTTCTCATCCATCATGGCTGTCATCTTGATAATGATAATAATTACTTATCCATTGTGGCTGACATCTTGATGATGGAGACAGAACACTTCCATTCTGATTGAATGGTGGCCATCCTTAAAATTTTGTGATCATTACTCCTCTTGAGGGTATGATATATTGAAATGGGTTTTGCACCAAAACACTCTTGAGGGTATAGACTTACTGAAATGGGGTTTTCACCAAAACACTCTTGAGGGTATAGACTTATTGAAATGGGGTTTTCGCCAAAACACTCTTGAGGGTATAGACATATTGAAGTGGTTTTTCACCGAAACACTCTTGAGGGTATAGACATATTGAAATGGGTTTTTCACCAAAAGACTCTTGAGTGTATAGGTATATTGAAATGAGGTTTTTCACAAAACACTTTTGAATGTATAGACATATTGAAATGGGTTTTTCACCAAAACACTCTTGAGTGTATAGATATATTGAAATGAGGTTTTTCACAAAACACTCTTGAAGGTATAGACGTATTGAAATGTTTTTCTTTCTCACTAAAACACTCTGGAGGGAATAGACATTGAAAAGAAGTTTTTCACTAAAACGTTATTGAGGGTATAGACATATTGAAATGGTTTTTTAAACTAAAACACTCTTAAAGGTGTTGAAATATTGAAATGGGTTTTAATTAAATTTTACTTTGTGAGTGATTAAGTAAAATTTACACATTGATAAATACCCAACCATGATCATTTAATCCTATATATTAAAAAACTGTTGCAAAATGGTTAACACCAGTCCCAAAAACTGTAATGTCCACATCCCCCTGCTCATATGGTTTATATGTTGTGTCTTTTGCTCTGTTTTATCAAATGATTCTGAATAAAAGTGGTTTTCGTTTTAATTACATGCTGCATTCTTCACTTTAATAGGCTTTCTATGCATTTACATTAAATGCAACATTATTTGAACATCACCATAAAATGAAGATTTTAGGTGAAGAGAGTCAAATGATATGTCACCATTTGAAAAAATCAGAAACTGGAAAAAATTAAACTAAATGGAGTCCTATAAAGTATTTATTTCATCAAGTGTAAATGATTACAGGTATATTTATCAATATATCATAGTGTAGAGCTTTGCAATCAGATGATTTGCATCACTCTGTAATGTCCCTTCCCTTGCCTGACCAGCACTAAAACTCAGCCAGTAAAAATTAAGCTTCATAGAAACCTGTCTTTCCCCTGCTGGTTTTACATACTAGAAATATCAGACTACTTGGCAAAACACAGAACAGTCCTAAAATGCATACTTTTTTTTTACTTTAATCCTAACTAAATTGGTTCATTTTTATTGCAACAGAGAGAAATATTTTGTCAGCTGAGTCTTGTAAAACAAAATTCATGAAATTTGGCATTTTGGAGTTGTTCAAGAATATCAGAAATAATTTAAATGCTCAGCATTTGATAAAAAGAATAATCTGTCTTGCTGGTATTGTGGATTGCTAAAATTCTTTTCGGCCGGTACAACGTCAAGCATTATTAAGGTCTTTTGTTTTGAGTTTCAGTTTTGTTTTAAATTGTTATAAGGCAACACTACTAATACATACATTGAGCAAAAGTTGAAGAGATATAGAGGTATATTTTATTGGTATTAATTTTGTTAGATTATGAGGTGGAAGAAATTGCAAGGATTCAGGATTTCAGATTCTGTTTGTAATTTCCTTATCACTGCGGGTTCGTTTATGAGTGGGTGTCTGCTACATTAGCTTGCTGGATTATGATATGGCCTGAAAATATAGGATTGGGTTTGTTTGAGTAAAGATTTATCTATCCAGCTAAACCTGAGGAGGGAATGACAATGTTGTCACATTGAAGATATGTAGTGGTCCTGTTTGTCAGATGGAAATCAATAACACAAATGGCTTGTAAAATAATCTATAAATGGTATTTGCTTGTATATAACATAGAATTTTAGAGAACCAGATATGCTGTTATATATTGTGCCTTTAGATCAGTGTCTGTGCTGTTTATTTTATTTTGGGTTGATCCAAACAGATAATCTAACATTAAGAACAGAGAAAGCTATTCTATAATGTATATATCATGCCACACCTATAATACTGTTCTCTTTTGGGGTAATAATGATACAGAAAATCAAGAAAGATTACTGGAATGTAAAAAAAGAGCAGCTAGAGTTGTTCTTTATGCTGATCTATGTATCCCTTCAACAGATCTATGTAAAACCCTAAAGTGGATTCCATTTCAGCAGAGAACTCAATTTCTGAAGGTTTACAAGTCTATGAATTCTTACATGGTTTGGCTCCTGATCATCTTAAATGTAATTTTAAATTTTAAAAAAATTTACATATGTATGAACTGAGATCCATCTCAAACAACAAGTTATATTTACCTAAACTAAATTCAGAGTTTTATAAGAAGAATTTTGATTTTACTGCAGCCAAACTATGGAATTCCATACCACACTATATCAAATCAGCTGACTTATGCCAAGCTTTAAAAAGCTTCTTAGTCAACATCTACAATCATTTGTATAATTTTGTTTATTTCTTCTGTACTACTCACATTGCTATATCATTTACTTGCCTTTAATGTTTTGAACCAGTTTACTGCTAAAAATCTGGTTTTAAATATAATACATCAAGCCTCAATGACACCTTTAGGTGTGATGAGTTTTGTACCCTGCTTTCTAGCTCTGTAGCATCAAGGTCATTAAATATTCACCAAAACGTGTGATATTACAGACAAATAGACAGATATAGCTCTACAGAACACAAGGTACTAATTTTATGTAAAAATAGGAACCAGCCTGAAAATGAGTGAACATAACATAGAGTATATATGGGTTTGGGTGGCCAGGATTGGTTGATAATGGAAGTTATTTTGTATGAAATAGAATCTTTGAGAGCAGATTCTAATTGTAACTGGAAAAAAAATGAATGAATGTGAATGTTGATGCAGCATGCGCATTAGTGGGGTGGTGGGTGTGCTTGGAAAGAAATGAATGGTACAAGTATACCACACATGTAGCCTTGAGAACAATTAGGTTGAACATTTACTTGAGTAGTGCACGATATCTCAGTATTACCCTCATTATTTCAGCTAGAGAAACTTTACATGATACGTTTTGTACATATGTTGTTCACTATGCATTGTCCAGGAGAAAAAAATGTTTATATGCTGTTGATTAAAAGTAAACACTTAGGTTTGTTTTCAAGGATGCACATGCTGGTTGATATTTTTCCAAAGCAACCATACATGCTCCAACATTTAAACTTGGCCAAAGTCAGAACAAAAAATGGTAAAATTTATTGTTTCTTTTTAACAGTAGAATTTTGTGTTAGAATCTGACACAAAATATGCAGATTGGAACCAGCTTTTACCCAGTTCTTGCATCACATAATGCCTTAGCAGATCAAGGTTTACACTGCTCAGCCAGCTTAGACTCATTTCTGATGTCGTATAATTTCTTAGTGTATCAGGGTCTACACTGTTCAGCCATTTCCTTTGTCATGTCACATACTATCCTGGTTGATTAGGGTCTACACTATTCAAACAGCTTATATCCAGTTCTGGTATCAAATAATGTTCTTGTAAATCAGTGTCTACACTATTCAACCTGCTTAGACCCAGTTCTGGTATCAAATAATGTTCTTGTAAATCAGTGTCTACACTATTCAAACAGCTTATCCAGTTCTGGTATCAAATAATGTTCTTGTAAATCAGTGTCTACACTGTTCAGACAGCTTATATCCAGTTATGGTGTCAAATAATGTTCTTGTAAATTGGTGTCTACACTATTCAAACAGCTTATATCCAGTTCTGGTATCAAATAATGTTCTTGTAAATCAGTGTCTACACTGTTCAGACAGCTTATATCCAGTTATGGTGTCAAATAATGTTCTTGTAAATTAGTGTCTACACTGTTCAAACAGCTTATATCCAGTTCTGGTATCAACTAATGTTCTTGTAAATTAGTGTCTACACTATTCAAACAGCTTATATCCAGTTTTGGTATCAAATAATGTTCTTGTAAATCGGTGTCTACACTGTTCAACCAGCTTAGACACAGTTCTGGTATCAAAAAATGTTCTTGTAAATCAGTGTCTACACTATTCAACCAGCTTAGACACAGTTCTGGTATCAATAATGTTCTTGTAAATCCGTGTCTACACTATTCAAACAGCTTGTATCCAATTCTGGTATCAAATAATGTTCTTTTAAATCGGTGTCTACACTGTTCAGACAGCTTATATCCAGTTCTGGTATCAACTTATGTTCTTATAAATTAGTCTACACTATTCAAACAGCTTATATCCAGTTCTGGTATCAAATAATGTTCTTGTAAATTAGTCTACACTATTCAAACAGCTTATATCCAGTTCTGGTATCAAATAATGTTCTTGTAAATTAGTGTCTACACTATTCAAACAGCTTATATCCAGTTCTGGTATCAAATAATGTTCTTGTAAATTAAGTGTCTACACTATTTAAACAGCTTATATCCAGTTCTGGTATCAAATAATGTTCTTGTAAATTAGTGTCTACACTATTCAAACAGCTTATATCCAGTTCTGGTATCAACTAATGTTCTTATAAATTAGTCTACACTATTCAAACAGCTTATATCCAGTTCTGGTATCAAATAATGTTCTTGTAAATTAGTCTACACTATTCAAACAGCTTATATCCAGTTCTGGTATCAAATAATGTTCTTGTAAATTAGTGTCTACACTATTCAAACAGCTTATATCCAGTTCTGGTATCAAATAATGTTCTTGTAAATTAAGTGTCTACACTATTTAAACAGCTTATATCCAGTTCTGGTATCAAATAATGTTCTTGTAAATTAGTGTCTACACTATTCAAACAGCTTATATCCAGTTCTGGTATCAACTAATGTTCTTATAAATTAGTCTACACTATTCAAACAGCTTATATCCAGTTTTGGTATCAAATAATGTTCTTGTAAATTAGTCTACACTATTCAAACAGCTTATATCCAGTTCTGGTATCAAATAATGTTCTTGTAAATTAGTGTCTACACTATTCAAACAGCTTATATCCAGTTCTGGTATCAAATAATGTTCTTGTAAATTAAGTGTCTACACTATTTAAACAGCTTATATCCAGTTCTGGTATCAAATAATGTTCTTGTAAATCAGTGTCTACACTGTTCAGACAGCTTATATCCAGTTATGGTGTCAAATAATGTTCTTGTAAATTGGTGTCTACACTATTCAAACAGCTTATATCCAGTTCTGGTATCAAATAATGTTCTTGTAAATCAGTGTCTACACTGTTCAGACAGCTTATATCCAGTTCTGGTATCAACTAATGTTCTTGTAAATTAGTGTCTACACTATTCAAACAGCTTATATCCAGTTTTGGTATCAAATAATGTTCTTGTAAATCGGTGTCTACACTGTTCAACCAGCTTAGACACAGTTCTGGTATCAAAAAATGTTCTTGTAAATCAGTGTCTACACTATTCAACCAGCTTAGACACAGTTCTGGTATCAATAATGTTCTTGTAAATCAGTGTCTACACTATTCAGACAGCTTATATCCAGTTCTGGTATCAAATAATGTTCTTGTAAATCCGTGTCTACACTATTCAAACAGCTTGTATCCAATTCTGGTATCAAATAATGTTCTTTTAAATCGGTGTCTACACTGTTCAGACAGCTTATATCCAGTTCTGGTATCAACTAATGTTCTTATAAATTAGTCTACACTATTCAAACAGCTTATATCCAGTTCTGGTATCAAATAATGTTCTTGTAAATTAGTCTACACTATTCAAACAGCTTATATCCAGTTCTGGTATCAAATAATGTTCTTGTAAATCCGTGTCTACACTATTCAAACAGCTTCTATCCAGTTCTGGTATCAAATAATGTTCTTGTAAATCCGTGTCTACACTATTGAAACAGCTTATATCCAGTTCTGGTATCAAATGATGTTCTTGTAAATTAGAGTCTACACTATTCAAACAGCTTATATCCAGTTCTGGTATCAAATAATGTTCTTGTAAATCCGTGTCTACACTATTGAAACAGCTTATATCCAGTTATGGTGTCAAATAATGTTCTTGTAAATTGGTGTCTACACTATTCAAACAGCTTATATCCAGTTCTGGTATCAAATAATGTTCTTGTAAATCAATGTCTACACTGTTCAGACAGCTTATATCCAGTTCTGGTATCAAATAATGTTCTTGTAAATCCGTGTCTACACTATTCAAACAGCTTATATCCAGTTCTGGTATCAAATGATGTTCTTGTAAATTAGAGTCTACACTATTGAAACAGCTTATATCCAGTTCTGGTATCAAATAATGTTCTTGTAAATTAAGAGTCTACACTATTCAAACAGCTTATATCCAGTTCTGGTATCAAATAATGTTCTTGTAAATTAAGTGTCTACACTATTTAAACAGCTTATATCCAGTTCTGGTATCAAATAATGTTCTTGTAAATCCGTGTCTACACTATTCAAACAGCTTATATCCAGTTCTGGTATCAAATAATGTTCTTGTAAATTAGAGTCTACACTATTGAAACAGCTTATATCCAGTTCTGGTATCAAATAATGTTCTTGTAAATTAGTCTACACTATTCAAACAGCTTATATCCAGTTCTGGTATCAAATAATGTTCTTGTAAATTAGTGTCTACACTATTCAACCACCTTATATCCAGTTCTGGTATCAAATAATGTTCTTGTAAATTAGTCTACACTATTCAAACAGCTTATATCCAGTTCTGGTATCAAATAATGTTCTTGTAAATTAGTGTCTACACTATTCAACCACCTTATATCCAGTTCTGGTATCAAATAATGTTCTTGTAAATTAAGAGTCTACACTATTCAAACAGCTTATATCCAGTTCTGGTATCAAATAATGTTCTTGTAAATTAGTGTCTACACTATTCAACCAGCTTATATCCAGTTCTGGTATCAAATAATGTTCTTGTAAATTAGTGTCTACACTATTCAAACAGCTTGTATCCAGTTCTGGTATCAAATAATGTTCTTGTAAATCCGTGTCTACACTATTCAGACAGCTTATATCCAGTTCTGGTATCAAATAATGTTCTTGTAAATTAGTGTCTACACTATTCAAACAGCTTATATCCAGTTCTGGTATCAAATAATGTTCTTGTAAATTAGAGTCTACACTATTGAAACAGCTTATATCCAGTTCTGGTATCAAATATTGTTCTTGTAAATCAGTGTCTACACTGTTCAAACAGATTATATCCAGTCCTGGTATCAAATAATGTTCTTGAAAATCAGTGTCTACCCTATTCAAACAGCTTATACCCAGTTCTGGTATCAAATAATGTTCTTGTAAATCAGGGTCTACACTATTCAAACAGCTTATATCCAGGTCTGGTATCAAACAATGTTCTTGTAAATCAGTATCTACACTATTCAACCTGCGTAGACCCAGTTCTGGTATCAAATAATGTTCTTGTAAATCGGTGTCTACAATATTCAACCTGCTTAGACCCAATTCTGGTGCCAAATAATCTCCGTGTAAATCAACGTCTATCTACACTGTTCAGCCAGCTTAGAATATATTCTGATGTCAAATAATTTCTTAGTTAATCAGTGTTTGCACTGTTGAGTCAACTTGACCCAATTCTGGTTTTACATAATGTCCTAGTAGATCATGCTCTACGCTGTTCAGCCAGCTCATACCCAGTTCTGGTGTCACAGTGTCCTTCTCAATCAGTGTCTAAACTGTTCAACCAGCTTAGACCCAGTTATGATGTCTCATAATGTTCTTGAAAATCGGCATCTTTGTTCAGCCAGCTTAGACCTGGTTCTGATGTCAGATTACATCACAGTAAATCCAGGTCTACACTGTTAGCCAGCTTATACCCAATTCTGGTGTCTTAGTGTCCTTCTCAATCAGTGTCTACACTGTTCAACCAGCTTAGATCCATTCTGATATCACATAATATCCTAGTAGGCCAGGTCTACACTGTTCAACCAGCTTAGATCCATTCTGATATCACATAATATCCTAGTAGGCCAGGTCTACACTGTTCAACCAGCGTTTATCCATTCTGATGTCACATAATGTCCAAGTAGGTCAGGTCTACACTGTTCAACCAGCGTTTATCCATTCTGATCTCACATGATGTCCAAGTAGGTCAGTTCTACACTGTTCAACCAGCATATATCCATTCTGATGGTCACATAATGTCCAAGTAGGTCATGTCTACACTGTTCAACCAGCATTTATCCATTCTGATGTCACATAATGTCCAAGTAGGTCAGGTCTACACTGTTCAACCAGCGTTTATCCATTCTGATCTCACATGATGTCCAAGTAGGTCAGTTCTATACTGTTCAACCAGCATATATCCATTCTGATGGTCACATAATGTCCAAGTAGGTCATGTCTACACTGTTCAACCAGCATTTATCCATTCTGATGTCACATAATGTCCTAGTAGGTCAGGGTCAACACTTTTCAACCAGCTTAAATCCATTTTAAAGTCACATAATTTCTTAGTAGGTCAGGGTCTACACTGTTCAACCATTGTAAATCCATTCTGATGTCACAAAATGTCCAAATGGGTCAGGTCTACACTGTTCAACTAGAGTAAATCCATTCTGATGTCACATAATGTCGAAGTAGGTCAGGTCTGTACTGTTCAACCAGCTTAGATCCATTCTGATGTCACATAATGCCCTATACTAGTGTATATATGATTCAGACATGCTACATACATGTGTCAGAAAAGACGTCAGAAATTTTATCAGGATATTTGATCTCAAAAGTGCTATGATTTGGATCTACCTCATTTTTAGCATGCAATTCGCTAAAATTACAACTGTTGAACAAATTTACATTTTTTAAAAATATTTATGCACATCATTTCATCAAATCAGTCCTTTCACAGTAACTTGTTGCCATTAATATTCTTTATTTACCATAGGCATATTAGCATTTATTAGGAGATCATTGCCTGGATTTTATTGGTGGCAGTTCTCATCATTGCTGTTACTGGATCCAGGTGGCCCTGGTTTTTTTTTTAGGGTTCTTTCCACCACCAGATATACTGGCCACCATGTATAGCCATTCCTTCACCAAGAAATGGCATTAAAACCAAGACAACAATTGGATCCAGGCTTTTGCTGGCGTCAACCTGAATTGTCTTCAGAATGGAAAATGTTCTTGCAACTTTAAGCCTGATTGCAGACATGTTTGCTGTCATCATCATCATACTATCACCACTTTTTAATAATGATCATCAAATCCAGAAAACGATTATCACTTGTTAGTAATACAGACGAAGACCTCATTCTTCCAAGGCCTTATGGTATTACAATGGCAGTTGGTGATATGTACTTTAGTCTGGTTTACATTCTTCTTTGCAACAGATTAAATCAAAATCACTGGTGTTTATATAAGTTCTTGTGATGGTGTCATTCAGTTCAGTGTCAAACACATATCTTACCTAAAAATAGTGGTCATTGGTTGCATTCAGGTGGTCACTCGTGACTAAGTAAATATAATAAATTATTCATATTATTACTGTATTATAATATAATTAAGATTATGCTTATTTATGAATAATATGGTAGTTACTATGTGAATAGCTTTTGTCTGTTTGCATCATAACTTTTGTACAGCTTTTGAGTCAGGGAACGTTATTTTGACTAGATCTGAAAAATGATCAGAAAAGGGAGATTATGATTGGCTATAAAGTTAGCAAATAGTGTCTCAGCATTTGCAACTTTATCCACATTTGATGCAGATTCCTCAAACATGGATTTCATTAAGGGCATATTTGCAGTTAATATGCTTTTATGAAATTGAGTTTCTGCATAACACTTGATGTCATTCTTGCAGTGGAAACAGATTTTAAAATCAGCAGTATAGGAAGAGCAGTATCGGTATTCATGTCCCTTCAAACTTGATTCCAATCATTAAAATTATATTTTCTATCCATCATTGAATTTTGTTTGATATTTCTGTTGCTTAGATTTTGGCATTTTGGTATTGGGAAATAGTACAAACTTAGATATCTTGACAGACCTTAAAGTCACAACAACACTGTTTTATGCCACTTAAGCTCTTAAGTAATCCAGTGATAATTATCATCTTTAATCCAGTCCTAATTACATTTGGTTATACTTTTGGCCTCAAATCAATTTTAACAACTTCCAAGTACTGAAGCAGAAAATACCCTCTTGTGAGAATCCAAGTAATGTTAATCATTTTATGCTAATTGAGTTTTCTAGTAACCCAACCATAATCAGTGATTGTCTTTAATCCTTTTGGAATTACTTTGCTCACACATAGTATAATCCATCTTGATAAACATCAAACACTGAAGCCAACTGACTCAGCCGACAGAATCAAAGAGATGTTGTTTTATGCATGCTTGAAATTCGCAACTAAATTGTCTTTCCCCACTTAAGCCAGTTCACTCACATGCACATGAGCAATATTACCATAATATACTTCACTGGAAGCAAGGTGTGAAAAACAAGAGAACATATTTTTAAATAATAATTTTGCATATGCGGGAGATTTCAGCGAGTGACAAGAAATGGGAGGCACCCTTCAACTTGGGAAGAAACATCATTCCATCCAGAAGGTTCAAATGTATGAATGTGTCTACACAACAGGATTGAGGGTTCTCTTGCAAAAATGATTGAGAGCAATACCTTTAAGATCCACTGGGGGAAGGATTGCAAAAGTTAACTTTTGGTTTCTGCAACATGTCTTAATGCATGATTTTTAAAGGTTCTAAATAAAGGTTTATGAAATTGCCTTCTTTTCTTTCATTCATGAATACAATAGATCCTACAGATAAGGAGAATTTTTGTTTTAATAAAAGCACCTTTATGTTCAAGTCCAATTGTCACGTTGCAGAAACTGTTGAGAGGTTCTGATTAAAATGTCTTCTAAACTATAGCAGATTGTTTCATTGGTCAACAGTAAGGGAAATTTCTGTAGTGCAAGAACAGTGAGATGTGTTCAAGCAAAAGATAACTAACATCTTTAGAAATGTGGGGGACAGGGGAAAATCATCTCCTAGGGATGAAACTATGGAAGAAGACATTCTTATGTTCTGACGCTTACAATATGTGCATGTAGTGAAGAGAGTGGTGATAGAGATACAGCCATCATCTGTGCGTTACAGCACAATGTGTTCCTTGGACAGATATATCCTTTGAACAATATGCACAAATTTGGGACAATTATGTTTGAATATCCTGAAGACAAGGTTCCTAATTTATTCAGGCTGGCCAGTATTGCAGTGTTTGCAGTGTCTTTAAAAACAACTTATCTTTAAGAGCCGGGTTTAGTTCTCAAAACAGAATTCACACTGAGGTATAGGCTAACATCTGCAACTGTAAATTTATGGCCATGAATATACAGTGGGGTCAGGTAAATGATTTTTGATTTGCAGAGGTTCTGAACAAGTTAAGTGTTCAGAAAAAAAGAATAGCAGACTGAATTAGATATAGAGATACCTTATATATTTTTTTCTCAGAAAAGTGATACAAAGACAGTAAATGTTTATTTTAAATTAGGTATTCATATACCTTATTCTAATGTTGAGAAATAAGTGAAACCAAGTCAAAAATATTTGTTTTCCACTCAGTTTGATGTGCTTATTGCAAATTCTACTTTACAAAAAATTGTGAACATCATGAGATAACATTTGTTATTCCTGCAGAGATTTGAAGTTGTTGTTTATTTCTAGCTTCTAGATAATACTGTTTAAGTTTTGATTCATTCCAGTAAATAGATTTTGTTCCAGTTGAATATTGTTGACATTTGTGTTTCCTCAGTAGTTTTATTGTTGATCTAACACTGCTGTCATTAATTTGGAATTAGTTTTGTACCTGAATAATTTCATTGCACGGATAAAAGAAAGACAGAAAGATATAAGTTCATTGAACACATAAAAGAAAGACAGAAACAAAATAAAAAATGTTTCTATTTGTAACAGTAATTCAGCCTGTCCTATAATTGATTTCTGCAATGATGCAAACATGGAATCATTTGTAAACTGTAGAGTGACTTTATATATGCAGTACTGTAGTGGTACATACTCATGTTAGAGAATGGCTGGGAATACCAAGCTGTACACCTGACCTGGGTCTATGCTGTTTACAGTTGGGGACAAGTTATTTTTGAGCTAAAACAGGGTCTGATAGTGTGCAGGGGGAATACTCTCCTCAATTTGAAAACAAGGGGGGGGGGTCTAATTTCAGAAAGAATTTAAATAATTCCATGTAGGGTTTGCAAAAATGATGTATGATTTTGCACATTTATTTAATTTTTGGCATGATTTTTAGAATTCTCATTAAAGATTTACATTGGTTGGATTCATCAGCATTGCACAACATAATGATAATATGAAGAAAAACCAACACTGGTGCCATCATTTTTGCTTTGTGGTATTAATCTTTCAAGAACAAATATTTTCTCTATTCACCCTTCCAGTAAAAATGTCTCACCTAATAAATGTATTTTGTTGGGTAAATATCTATATTATTTGCTTACCATTCTGTTTGTTTGTACCCTATTCCCTACCAATTTTAAAAATGAAAACCATCAAGGTTATACAAAAATGAACTAAGAAATTTCATGTATCAATTTATAACTTCTAACCAGATTGTTGCCAGCTGGCCCAAAGCATTGTCATGTTTGCTTTGAAAACTAAATGGATGCTGCCATTGTAAACAACTGGACAGACTGTTCACTGTCTTTTATGGTTGTAGAACACTTCATTGTCAGAAAAAACTGTTGTCTGCATCCAATGTTTGCAATGCCAAGTTTTAATATTTCTAAAATGAATTGACAGTTCATTTGCAGTGTTATACAGGAAGACATTATTTTTCAAAATGGACTATTTTATTTGATTAAACATTGTACTTAATGATTCAAGATTTATGGTTTAACCCGTTGAGAATGTGAGTACACTCATTTGTAATATCATTTAAATCCATCTGTTTATCTTGTACAGTGAGTGTTGAGGCATAGAAACATTCATGATATGGCATTTATTAGAAACCAAAAATGCATGCACCTTTAAATTTCTGTTATTTGTCTCATTATATTGTATGGCATTTATTAGAAACCAAAAATGCATGCATCTTTAAATTTCTGTTATTTGTCACATTATACTGTATGGCATTTATTATAAACCAAAAATGCATGCATCTCAAAATTTCTGTTATTTGTACCCTTAATACTGTATGGCATTTTTAGAAACCGAAAATGCATTTGTCTTTAAATTTCACTGTTTATCCTTGAGATGATTGTATGCGAGGACAAAATTTAGAAATTTGATGCTTTAATTAGACAAAAACAAGAACGATAACAAAATGTGTAGCTTTCCTTAGAAAAATTCATGAACGGCACCATTAAGAATTTAATTCACTTCCAGTTAAATTTTGCCATTGAGTTACAGTGGTGGAGCATTTATTTTCTGTGAGCATAGTAGTTCTTGTAGAAATAAACATTTGTATATTTCATGGGATATTCCATGGTACTTATGAAGGGAAATTAGAAACTTTATAAAAATTGCTAAAATACATGGCCGAATTACTGCAACAAATTTTTGTTATGGTCATACAGAAAAATGGTCTTAAAGCACTTTATGTTTTGAATCACTCATAGTAATGAAAGACCAGGCTTTTAATGTATAGATCAACTATAGTATGTAATGACCAGTAATGCAAGACCCCTCATCTTAAGCGACCTCATTTTGTTGGCACAAGGGGTGGTCTTTCAAGGCTGGTTGTAGTAGGTGCCTGAGTCCAAGACCTAAAGAACTATGACATTGGTGGTAATGCAATGTTTCATATTTGGTTTGCAAAATGTTTGGACATAGGTCCACTGAAATCAGCTATAAGCTGTGTAATTATTATCAATAGGACATTTATTGAAAGTAAGCAAATAATGTTTTTTGAGACATGCTACATTTGCACAGCAGTATTTTCATTCATTATGATTAAAATTAATGCTTATTGACCTATTCATAATTGCCATCTGGGTAAGTAGATTACATTGGCCTGCTTTCTGTAGATATGCAAGTTACTTATATCCATGTCAACATTTCAAGCGTTCTCTTGTGGCACATATTCAAGTTGTATCCCATGATCTCAAATTTTATTTAGTGATGAAATTTATTCATTGCTTTTTTTTTATCACAGTTGTCACTGCATCATTTGGAATAGATACAGAATCACATAGGTGGCCTAAGTAGTTAGAATATCCTTCTCTGAAGTGGGAGGTTGCATGTTTGAACCCCATCTGAATCATACCAGAGACTTATAAAAATGGTGCTAGTAGCTGCCTCACTTGGCACTCATCATTAAGAGGTTAGCGTTAGGACTGGTTGGCCTGGTGTCAAGATAATGTGACTGGGTGGGACATGATCCTATATGTCTGTGGCATGATGCCCCAGTGCTTGGCATCACTAGAAACTGCCACACTGCAGTCATCATAGCGATATGACTACAATTGTTAAAGTTATATTTAAAATATTTAAAAATACAAGACACATAGGTCATTTTGACCTACTTTTTTCACGCACAAGTGATTGGTAATATGGATGTCTCTTTGAAGAATTGTTATTGTTTTAGAGGAAGATAAAGACACTATTTTTAGCTGACAAAATAAATACATTATAAGATTTTGCCATTTTCTGTCTATAAAAATAAACAGTCAATGCATTATTTAGACTGGCAGACTAGTTACACTTAGTTCACAATAGTTCATTTTTTATAATTGGTTCATTTTTCTCTGCGGTATTGTGTTTCAGCTGATAATGAAAGCGTATAGTCTGGTATCTTCCACTCCTTATTTAATCAATCATTGAACAACATTTTACATTAGGTGAAATCAATATCAGTATGTTTCAATGGTATTTGATCAATGATATAAACAAATTCTATTATTTGAAGCACCTAAATGTACTTCCGTCAATTTTAAACATGTTTAATGTCAGTTAATGTTGGCAAACAATGGAAGCAAAATTGCTTCTGGGTTATTATCTACATATGGTATACAAATTGTGCACTACCCTACTTTTGTTGATCAAAATCCATGCAGGAAACCAAATTTCTACATTAAGATTGCTTTTAATGTTTGATTGCTGATCAAACAGTTTTACTAAAATCAACATTCAGGAAGAAAACAAATATTTGATTGCATGTAAAGAATGGGGATTGGTGCAAAAGCCATGTCAAAAAGCTGATATGGAGTGTATTGGCAAATACTTAAGGTAGAACCTTAGAATAAATTTTGTTTGCAAATAAGTTTTACACTGGCTGTGGTTCCTGCATATTCATGTATTATTTTTTCCATAGCATTTGTTGCATCAATTGAAATGATAAATATAGTCAAATAATATTGCCCAAAAATTGTTCTGTGAACAACCATTATTTATTTCAGTCTAGCTTATAGTAGTGGTCATTTCTCTCTCTCTCTCTCTCTCTCTCTCTCTCATATATATATGTGTGTGTGTGTGTGTGTGTGATCTATTTACAGTGACCAGTTAAGGAACGAATTTAAACATGATTTTTTTATACGTTTACCGGTTTATGAAAGCTAGCTGCGTTTGGCCACTTTTAATATCTCCCACAAGGACCCAGTTCTAGTCTACTTAGTCTGTCATAGTTCCTATCACTTGTATTAAGTTAATGAAGTGTCCACAGCTCATGTTCCCTTAGTTCCTTTTTACCACTCAATGAAAATAACTTGTTCCAAAACTCTTTTTTAAAGACGAGGAATAATGCTCAATGGTCACTGTAATGTAAAATTAGTTTTTCCAATAGCCCATAGAAGTCCTTAAATGCTGTTTTTATTCTCTGTTGCTAAGACATTTCAAAGCAAAGTTAATATAGATACTTAGTTTTTCCTAACCACACCTATGCCCTAGTGGTTAGAGCATCCGCCTCGGATGTGAGAGATTATGGGTTCGATCCCCAGCCGAGTCATACCAAAGACTTGCAAAAAGGGTTTTAACAGCTGCCTCACTTGGTGCTCAGCATTAAGAGGTTAGTGTTAGGATTGGTTGGCCTGATGTCAGGATAATGTGACTGGGTGGGACATGATGCTATGTGTCTGCAGCATGATGCCCCAGTGCTAGACATCACTTTAAACTGCCACACTGCAGACATTGTAGCGATATGACTGAATTTTTTTTTAAAGCTATGTTTAAAAAAAATCCAAATCCAAAGTTTTTTCCTCATTATAATGCACTTTGGTGTAATGCAGTCCCCGATGTTAACACTGTACCACTGGACATCAAGACCAAAATAATACTAATAAACCAATATAGACCATTCTTAATGAGATCCTCATCAGTATTAATATATCATGAAAACAAGGCTAAGCTAGGCAGATTGAGAAAAATATGGTGTCCTGCTGTACATCGAGTAACGATCTAAACTGTTTGCCAGATATTTCTTTTGCATTCGTTGAGAATTTCATCACGGGTGTCAACATATAAAAACAATCAACTATGAGTTAATTGCAATAATTAGTTGTCAAAAAGATCAAACTATTTTTTCAGCACACGCCATTAAAATTATATCACTGTAGTAAAAAAAAAAAAAGCCAAAATATGCAAGAAAAAAGGGAAGAAAAATCATATATATATATATATATATATATATATATATATATATATATATATATATATATATATATATATATATATATATATATTGCTTCCCTTTTGGGGGATTTCTCTGACATTAACTTACTACAATGATAGACTTTCATTGGCCTGTGATATAAGTGTGCACTTTTCCTTACGTTTACTCGTATCAATAGGTTTTACCAACAGTTTCATTAATTTGTATCCAGTCTCTCTCTCTCTCTCTCTCTCTCTCTCTCTCTCTCTCTCTCTCAGTGTTAATTTTATTCAACTTGTCCTCTCATCATTTTCATTTTACTGGTGCTATATCTCTTTATCGTGGTCATTTTCAATCTACTGTTTTTATTTAATAAAATTCACTTTTTCTGTAATTACTATTCGTATATCAATTCATAATTGTTGAGATGAATGTGCTGCATGGAGTTACACAGAGATTTCGATGACCCTGTTTTGTGGAATGGGACTAGGTATAACATTTTTTGAAACCTACCATTATATAACACGCATACATACACTCATTTGCATCATCGACAGAACCTATTTTTTGTTTTGATTTCACTTTATTACATCATTCAGAAGAAAAAACAAACACACCAACATTCATCCAGTTTATTATCTTAACATTCGGCCTCTCATCACAACGTATTGCAACAATCCATTTTCTACGACACTCCATCTTCTTCACTGATGGAATATAGTGGAAGCTTAAATCTATGTGAATTCTACCATTTCCATTGCACAACAGAACATAAAAATATTTGTCACTATTTTTTTCCCATGCCAGTATCAATTTGTAGCAGCCATGGTTGCGAGGTAAAATGAAGCTGGTGCCTAGCTTAGCCTCGTTTTGGATTCGTTGACCCAGGGTCACATGAATACATGAATATATTCTTAGAATGGTCTATAGCAATATGGATTGAAAGAAGACAAGATGAAGCTTTGTGTTAGATCTTTATTTCCTTTTTAAACTTTCCACTATACTATGTTTCAATACATTATGCTATTCTCAATAAATCACAGTTCAAAACTTAGCGTGGTTCTCACAATATTATGGTTCAATACATAATTTTCCAGAAACACGAAAATGTGCAAAGGTTACACCTATCTTTAAGAAAGGAGAAAAGGAGGATCCAGGAAATTACAGACCAATATCAATCCTACCTTTATTGTCAAAACTATTTGAAAAGCATGTAGCCATTCAGGTCTGTAAATATTTTGAAACATACTCTCTATTTCATAAAGCGCAATCAGGATTTCGAAAGTACCACTCGTGCCAAACAGAACTTACCAAATTAATTGATTTTTGGCTGAAGGAAATGGATAATGGACATATGACTGGGATTGTTTTCCTTGACTTCAAGAAAGCCTTTGATCTTGTTGATCATGTAATTCTGCTGCAAAAGTTGAACTGTTACAGGTTCGACAATCCTTCTTTAAACTGGTTTAGATCATACCTAAACCAAAGGTATCAACAAGTAAGCATTGGCAATATTAGCTCTCAAACTTGCACTATTCATTCAGGAGTCCCTCAAGGCTCAGTTTTGGGCCCTCTCCTCTTCCTTATCTATATCAATGATCTACCATTAAATAATGAATCCACAAATACAGATTTGTTTGCAGACGATGCAACCTTGTATACATCTAGTTCTGATACTGAAGTTATCCAAACAAGATTAAACTCAGACCTTATTAGAGTCCAAAATTGGGCACAATAAAATAGGATGGTAATTAATGATGGTAAAACAAAATGTATGATTTAGGGACATCACATCACATCCATAGACAATAATTTATTATGGAATGACCATATTGATAAGCTTTGTAAAACACTGTCATCCAAAATTGCCCTTCTCAGAAGAATCAAGAAATACTTACCTATGGAAACTCACAATCTATACTACAAGTCATATATTCTTCCAGTAATGGATTTATTGTTCTAATGTATGGGGAAACTGTGCTAAATCTGAGCTTGACAGGATTTATAAATTTCAGAAACGAGCAGCACATGTAATTTTAGATGCATCTGTTGATCATCCCTCAAAAGCATTATTTACAGAACTCAAATGGATCACAATATATGACAGGATAGATTTTCACAAGGCAGTTCTTTCATATAAATGTCTACATGGAACTGCACCAGAGTATCTTCAGGACTTATTTGGGCCTTTTTCAACACAATACCAGTTGAGATCAATATCACATGGAAACCTTCTAGGACCAGAACCAAGAACAGCAATTTAAAAGAGTTTCCCATACTCTGGTACAGTTTTGTGGGATAAGCTTCCACTACATGTAAAATCAGCTGAAAATATTAAGACTATTTACGAAGAGATATCATGAGCATTTATGTGTTTCTAATAGACAATGGAATTTTGAATTTTAATACTAAACATGTTAAAATAAACAGTAATTATTGCTATCTTCATATAATGTGTATTGTTATACTCTCCTTAAGAGGGCCTCAGGGGAGAATAGTCCTTGACTAATGAGTCACCCTCTATAAATAAAGCATTATTATTATTATTATTATTATTATTATAATGCAGTTGGCTGTTATAGACACTGACAAATGCATTATAACAAGGAAGATCTTTAATAGCCAGCTTCTCTAACAATGAATTACATTACCAGTATTGCATTGTAATAATTGGTATGTTTAATGGAAAACTATTATGATAGGCTAAACTTTTATGTGGTTCTAAAACCTGAAGAACTTCTATTTGGTTATTAAAGTAACCATTTCAGATATAACATTCACCCACTTAAATCCTGTCCACATCTGTGTTATATAATTAGATAATTATTAATTTTTGCTGAAGTTCTATGAATTTGTGGTCTTCATGCATGCATGCTTATGGTTCTAGACAGAATGTGATTGTGATGTTGACTTTGATGAAGATTTTGATGTCCTGTTTGGATAGTTTCCAACTGTTTTAACCTGTTCCATCAGAGGATAGGAAGTTTCTTGACCACTGTTGCTTCGACTTGCACGAAATGTGAGCTTTGGTGGTGGAGGTCTCCGCCTGCGGTGGATTCGGCAGATGAATCTCACAAACTCCTGTCTGAAATTTTGTCCTGTTATACAGTACAGGAAAAAGTTGACTGAATGATTGAGATACAGAAGTATGTAGCATATAACTTTGATGAGAAAGTCTTTGGCATGGTCATTTATTGTTATTGGTTTTAGTGGTAAAACAGTGTAAAGAGCACTTGGGGTTGTAGTAAGTATCCATGCAAATGATATACATAATAAGGTTATGGCCAACTTTCTGTGGTTGTATCGAATCCGGCGATCATCTTTTGTCATCGTGCTGGTGATAATCCAACGATGTCGAATGAGGCTTACAATAATAAGTATATTGAATACACAAAGAAGTACAAAGGGCAGAAAAGAATACATTATGAAATGTATCCATGGCCATATTAGTTTGTAGAATATGCTATGATAAGCAAACATAGCACATTGCTTAATACCGGTATCACCACCAGAATGTAGCTTGGCTGTCCAGAAAAGATGGCCATTTATGATGCACAGCACAAGAGCAATTACTAAAGATGAAATCTTCGCACGTCGAGGATTGCAGATGGATGTTGCTTTTAGTGGAAACCACACAGCAATAAAGCGCTCAATGGTGACGGCTACAATCAGCCACGCAGAAAAATGCAGACTGAAGTAGACAAAAAACATCAAGATTTTACAGCTAGCATCAGAGATGTGGAGCAGTTCGAAATCGGCAACTACACGGATCCATGTTTTCAGAGCACTGACATACAAAACCATAGTATCCACCAGTGCCAACATTGCAAGATAAAAGAAAGTTGAGGTCTGCCGCAGCTTTCTCTGCAGCATTACAATGAAACTGAAAATATTCCCAATAGTCCCAATGACAATCACGATGGGAAAAGTCCATAGAATCAAATTTTTGCCAGCTCGATGAACTCCATCATCAGAAAAGAAAATGCTGCCATTGACATCTGAACTAATTGTACTGTTTTCTATTAATTCCACAGTCCTGCTACCATTAATATTGGATTGTGTGTTGAAAATAGAAGACATCTTGTTTGGTTCCTCTTTCTAAATCATTTTCTAAAAGATCTGAGATTATGTGCAGTTTATGTGCAATATAAATTCACCCACAAAATGTTTCCTAGATATTGGTGGGCATTGTATCCATTCAATTCATTCTCTATATGCTACATTCAAACATGTCTTAACATGTCATTTTCTTGGCTTATATACTCCATGGTCTTGACAAGATTGATCACAAAAAGTGTTTTGAAAATCTTAAAGGAACAGTAAAAAATTACAGATACTTATAAACAAAACTGTAAAGGTCATTTCAAAATGGCATTTTCAGTCATTCATTGTAACATATATAACATTCTTTCTTCACATTTCATTGTCCAATTTTGTACTAGAAGGCATAATTTCATAAAGCAACTCCGAAGTAAAAATGATTTCTTCAGACAAGTTGTTTAGTTGTCAAGTCGATGTCCTAGTTATCTTTGAAAGAATCATTGATTATCTTGCAAATGGGAGTGTCCAAATGTTTTGTCATACAGCTCTTCCAATGCTAATTGTGTTCTAAAACCTGAAAAGAAATGTAAACATTTAATTTTATCTCAGATTTTAATTCCAATTTCTATCACATTATTTTGAAGCATTCTTGTAAATATGACATTTCATGTTATTCATTTCATACAGAAATTCCATGTTCATGCAGGAATAAAAATCAATATCGAGTCAAAATTTTCTCAGAGCTTTTTTCACACAAACTCTAGACTTAAAGTACAAAAATCTGAAAATTCTGTAACAATGGTATATTAATATTATATTGAAGATTCAATGAAGAAGCAAAAGTAAGTATTAATGCACTTTCAGGTTTGTCTTAACTTTGGTTACTTACGTATGAGTCTCTCCAAAAAAGCACCGCTCCGGTGGCCTAGAGGTTAGAGCATCCACTTGGGATGCGGGAGGTCGTGAGTTCGATCCCCAGCTGAGTCATACCAAAGCCTTATAAAAAAATATGGTACTAACAGCTGCCTTGCTTGGTGCTCAGCATTAAAAGGTTAGTGTTTAGACTGGTCAGCCTGGTGTCAGGATAATGTGACTGGGTGGGACACGATGCTACATGTCTCTGGCATGATGCCCCAGTGCTAGACATCACTTTAAACTGCCACACTACACACATCTTAACGATATGACTGAAAAATTGTTAAAGCTATGTTTAAAAAATCCAAATCCAAATCAGTCTCTCTTGTAGTAGTCACATTTTTCTCCACCTGTAACTTTCCCCTGGGAAAGAATTGGCTAGCTAATTTTTTTCCCCAGGGAAAGAACCAGCTAGCCAGTTCTTTCCTTGGGGGAAACAACTAGCTAGTCAATTCTTCTCCCCCCTCCCCCAACTGAAAGTTTTTCCCATTTGGGAAAGAATTGGCTAGGTGATTCTTCCCCCTCCAATTACACCATTTATACATTAGAACAATTATTTAGCAGAAATGAATTAATAAAACTGATGCTAACTTATTTCAAGAATTTTATAAGAACAAATTCCTCCAGGAGATGAATATATTTGTTTTAAAAACCAACCATATTAAAAAAAATATGTATGTTACAACCTACCATATTAACAAAAAATGTATGTTACAACCTACCATATTAACAAAAAATATATTAATGCCCTTTCATCATTGAAGGGGTTTATATGTTTTTATTATTTTCTCACTTAGAAGAAATATGAATGTCCCAATTAGTCAGTTTTACTAGCATGTGTACAATAATTTAGTATTTTTATTGAAACTGCTAATTAAAAAGAAAAAATAATAGAAGTTTGAGGCCAATGTTTCTCAAGTATTCAAATGTTTGCAAACATTAACAAACACGGAGTTTATAGGTCAAAGTGTAACAGAAAACATTAAAAATGCACCGATCCGCCAGAAGTGAAATTTTGATAAAAGAAATAAATCCTTTAAAACCTTTAAAAAGGGAGCTCTTGTACTAATGAAGACTGCCAATAAAATAAGATTTGATTGCAAACTGGCACCCCTATTGGTGGGCCATTATGTAGTTAAACATGTTCTTACAAAGGGCAGGGTAAGACTGCAAACTGAACGTGGTGGCAAGCAGGTAATATCTATAATTCTATACATTTGAAACTTTATACTAGGAGACAAAAGCCACCACCACCAAATGTGCCACAAATTCCAAGAAAGCAGCGAAAGAACTACTGAAAAGACATGTCAAAAGACAACATCATATTCAACTTATACAACAATAAGTAATAGAAGTAATGGTAATCCACCATAAGTTCTTAAAAACAAGTCAACAATTGAAAAGATTGTCCACAAGACTTCCAAGGAGGCCCCAGGGACACAAGGAAAACAAAAACTGTCATAATATCTTCAATCCACCTATAGAAAAACAATGCAAAGACAGTTGCATGAAAATGCAAATCACATTTATGAAGCAACCAAAGTTTAATTTACATGAGACATCCTCAGCCCCAACAAAACTGCATATTGTACGAGGTGATGGTAATTGTACATTTAGAGCTATAAGCTTTGCAATTTCAGGAAGTGAAGTGAGCTACAACATTTGCCATAATAGTATTGTCAGGCATATGCACTCCACATTGGCATCTACCTCAACAACAACACAAATAAGTATTTACAGGACAGTAATATGGAGTCAGATACTGGATGGGCAACTGATGCCAAGATTATGGGTACAGCATCACCATTATCCACAGACATTTATGTGCATAGTGCTAGTGGATCAAATTCCAAAGGAATTCAGCACTATGATTGGTTGAGGTACCCAACATGATTTCACTCAGTGTGGAGTTTATTTACAAAACCTTGCAGATGACCATTTTAATGTAAAGTTGCTAAGAAGAAGCATGAACATTAATTAAAAGCTATGTCTTATTCCATAAGTGATTTTTGAAAGGTTATTAGTCTGAAATTGAAGTCTGTATTAATGTAATGGCTCATTTGAAATAAACCCTATGTGAGACTTTGTTAACTGAACCGTTACATGTCTTATATTTCAGTGTGGACCTTAAGCAGCTTAGAAAAGAGTCCATTAATGAAAAGAAACCAATTGGTTGTAGTGGGGAAAGAATCAACTTGCTGATTCTGTCCCCCCTCCCCATTTGTTAAGTTACCCATTATATGTATGATATTTCAATTGTAGGCTGTATTGCCAAAGAGCCCATCAATGAAAAGAAAGTATTTGGTTGTAGGGGAGAAAGAATTAGCTGATTCTGTCCCCCTCCCCTTTGTTAGTGACCATTACATGTATGATATTTCACATGTGGGCATTAAGCCTTTTACTAAAGAATCCACTAATGAAAAGAATCTAATTGGTTGTTTGAGTGGGAGAGAAGAAATAACTAGAGGGGGAAACTAACTTATTATGGGGGAGGGGGGAAAATAACTTGAGGGGGAAAGAATCAGCTAGCCAATTCTTTCCCTGGAGAAACATTCAGTGGGGGGGGGGGGGGGGGAATTGGCTGTTACACCAGTATATCTAATTTTGGGGTTTTGAACTTAATGCTTAAAATGTTTATAGTATATAGGACCTGCTTCAGTCACACATTTTTGATGTTTCAGAGAATGTTCATTGCATTCATTGATGTTATTATATTTTTTGTTTACAAGAATTCTAAGAAACTAGACTTGTGAGAATGAGACAGAAAAAGTTGTGAGTTGGTTCAGTTATCAGGGACTTTTAATTTGATTTGATCCATATTGCTCTTCGAGAGAAAAAAATGTCCATCTGTTACACTATTTTTAACTACTAGTATGTCATTTATACTAATTTCAAGGAAAAGTCATGCATATAAATAAATGTACCAAATATGACTGCCCATTCTTGTGGAAAAGTATCATGATGTCCATTTGTATTGTACAACAACATTTTTGCCTCTAAAATACATTTTCACATGACAGAAGTGATGAAGTGTGTGCTGCATGCTAATTAGCTCAATGTTTGTTTTTTGTTTAAAAAGGAACATAATGCCTAATTAAATTGCAAAGCATACATACACTACAGCATAATTATTTTATTGTGTCTACACTATTTATACATGATAGCAAAATGACATAGGGAAAATATAGCTGTACATTTCACATAGATGCTATGATAATCCCTGTCCATAGCTGTACATGTCATGTAGATGCTTGGATAATCCCAGTCTATAGCTGTACATTTCAACTTGATGCTTGGATAATCCCTGTCTATAGCTGTACATTTCACATAGATTCTGGGATAATCCCTGTCTATAGCTGTACATTTCACATAGATGCTTGGATAATCCCTGTCTATAGCTGTACATTTCACATAGATGCTGGGATAATCCGTGTCTACAGCTGTACATTTCACATAGATGCTGGGATAATCAATCTTTGGAATCAGATTTAATTAAGATTGTTGCAGCTGGGTGAATAAAGAAAGAAATTCAACAAATTCTAGCAGTGATATTGCAAAAAATGCATAAAAAGGATTGGTTTAGCTTGGTAGGGATTGACACCATTTTATGATATGCCATTTACTGTGCTCTCTTGCCTTTCAGTGATAGGCCCTTTACTATGTACTTTTGCCTGTCAGTACTAGGCCCTTTAGTTTGCACTCAAGCCTTTTAGTGCTAGGCCCTTTATTATGAACTCTTGCCTTTCATTGCTAGACCCTTTACTATGAACTCTTACCTTTCAGTGCTAGGCCTTTTCATATGCACTCCTGCTATTTGATGCCTTTCATTGCTATGCCCTTACTTATGCACACATGCCTTTGATGCCTTTCAGTGATAGGCTATATGCACTATGCACTCTTACTTTTCAATGCTCGGCCCTTTCCAGTTCACTCTTACCTTTCAGTGCTCGGCCCTTTCCAGTGCACTTTTGCCTTTCAATGCCGTTAGTGACAAATGGTGAAACCCAGTTAAGATGCCAATTACTACCAACATTTTGCAGCCTTTAACTATCGCTTATATGGCTGACAAAAATGAAAATAAAAAATTAATATGAGGCAGATCACACATCTAAATTAACTGTTCAGTTTAATATACGAGGTCAATTTGATAACAGCATGTCTGCCAATGTAAATATCTGCTCCGCATCCTGCAGTGGCAATGTGAAGTCATTGTAATATTACGAGTGATAATTTTTTTATATTAGAGACCAAAAAAATGTTTTTCCAAAAGTTCCATTAATCATTAAATGTTAAAATTTATGAAAGAAAAAACTAGGCTTGAACTTTAATATTTCATTCATAAGGGATGTGGAGAAATTATAAATTGATATTGATATTGTTTTAATAACTTGTTCAGAATACTACATCCATTATCATACAATATGAAGGTAAAAAATAATGAGGTGTTTGGCACTTTATAATTTAGGTTTCATTTGCAAATTTGAGCATTTCTAAATGAACAGAATATAATACATATAAAAAAACTCGAACAATCCAGTTTAAGAAGCTTCATAAATTACTTCCATCTGTACAGTCAAGAGATATCATGACCATGATAACAGAATAGCCATTGAAATAGCTTGAGATAAAGTTGTCCACTCCTGAGTTTATGAAGTTATTGTTAGAGATAGTTCAAAATATCATTATTATATCCTGTTTAATCTCCCTAGAAGTTTTACTTGTGTATGTTGGTAAAGTTTCAATTGATTTATTTTACTGAATTTTTTGCTCAGCTGGTCGTACACCAAAAGAGCTTATGCGATAGTCAGTTGTCATCGTCCATTCATCCATTAGCACAACTATGTTATCCTTTTCCAATCTATTTTGTGGATTGCATGAAACATTATATAAACATGTTTATTCCTTGGTTCATTTGTTCCTAAAGTGAAAATTGTGTTGCTTAAACATCAAAAATGGTCACTGCAATGGCTTACTTGAGTGTGTGTTTTGGATTTTTAACATAGCTTTTACAGTTTTTCAGTCATATTGCCACGATGTCCACAGTGTAGAAGTTCATTGTGATGTCTAGCACTGGGGCATCATGCTGCAGACATGTTGCATGATGTCCCACCTAATCACATTATTCTGACACCAGGCTGACCAGTCCTAACATTAACCAGTCCTAACATTAACCTCTTAGTGCTGAGTGCCTAACGAGGCAGCTGTCAGTACCAATTTTATAAGTCTTTGGTATGACTCTACCATGGGTTCAAACCCACGACCTCCTGCATCCAAGCTGGACTCTCGAACCACTAAGCTTCCAGGGAGGTCAGAGTGGCTTACTTGAAATTTTTTTTTATCATTACTGCTTCTGACAGATGGTAATATCAACATTGAGTTTCAATAATAGATTCATTATGATGACAAGTTGATCCTAAATACAAATGGTATCGATCTGACATCCAATATGGCCACCATGGCAGCCATCTTGAAAACGTTTTTACTGCACCTTCTCCTGATGTCTAGTTGGCTCAAGTTGAAAATGGTGCTGATATGGAATCCAATATGGTCAGCTTGGCAGCCATCTTGAAAATCCTGTTATTTCTATGCCTCCTAAATGGAAATTCATATCAGCATGGGATTTTGACTAGAAGACTTCTTATGGTGTCTAGCTGGGCTGAAAGAATAATGATGCCAGTCTGAAAGCCAATATGGCATCCATCATGAAAATCTTGTTGCTTTTCAGCTCAAATGGATGGTCATATCAACATGGGATTTTCTTGAAACAACTTCTTATGATGATGTCTTTATAAAAATGGTACTGTTACGATATCTGGTATGGTTGTCACAGCAGTCATCATGAAAATATTGTCCTTGCTACTCATCCAGAATGGGATGGTCCTATCAAGATGGGATTTACACTGAAAGACTAATTGGTCCCAAGTTAAAATGGTACCATTATGAAATTTAACATGAAAAATCTTGTCGTTATTCTTTCAAAATGTATCATCATACAAGAATTTTCACCTATGCTTCTTATGCTATCTAGTTATTCGTAAATTAAAATGGTGTTTCACAGACATCCATTATAGCTGCCACAATGAACATATTGAAAATCTTGTCATTAAATAATCATGAATGGGTGGACATATTTGCATAGGGTTTTCATCAAAAGTTATTTAATGGTATCCATTATGTATTAAATGAAAAATGTTATGATCTTGTATCCAGTGTAGTTGCAAATGCGATTAGTTTTAAAATCTGGTGTCAGGATAATGTGATGGGGTGGGACATGACACTACATGTCTGGGGCATGATGCCCCTGAGTGCTAGACATCACTATAAACTTTCACACTGCAGACATCGTAGCAGTATGACTGAAAAATTGTTAAAAGCTACGTTAAAAATCCAAATCACACACACACACAAATGATCTTGTCTTAGTAGAGCATCAGTCTCTTTGAGGGACTTGCTATCAAATTGTCATACAAATATATTTTCAAGTCTACTTGATCATAGCCAAACTACATTTTTTGCAGAAATGTTTTTGACAAAATTTGTATGTCAGATTTTGTATGATAGGTGTGAGTTGTATTCATCATTTGTTTATGACCTTGTTTGATGATTCAGTATTACTGCAATAAGAATCCAGCATTTTGTCAACAGCCCATTAGAAGGAAGGAATTTATCTTTCCAACTGTGATTATGAAAATGAATTGAAGTTGGCATTCACAGTTGCAATATTCAGACTCAAAGTGGAACAAAGAATCTATACAGGCACCAGATGGAGTTGATACAACAAATGTACAATTACAAGCAATTCAAAGGTTGACCAGTAACTACAAAAATACTACTTTGCAGTGAAGAATGAAACAAGTTTTTAATTCAAATATTTCTTGCCTGTAAAGAGCAGCAGATGTAATTCTTGATAATGGTTTTTTCTTTATTGTCCATACCACAATTCAAGGATTACACCAAATGGAAATTGGCAAAAGAGCTGATTACAATAGATGCTGTTTTAATCTATAACACTGATGTTACTGTGAGCCTCAGATTGTATGATGATATGGCCTTCTTTTAGCTTACCTGGCGGAAAGGTCAGTTGAGCTTTGGTATTGCCTGCATGTCTGTCTTGCATCATTCATCTATCAATTATCAGTCAATTACCCTTCCTTTATATAATAAACTTGCTCCTGAATTGAAGCTTAAAAAATAAAATACTCAAGCACATCTGGCCCACTGTATTTGTTAAACATCTTATCAGCTATTACTTAACTGTTTATTTCTCACAGAATATTTCCACCAAAGTATTTTTCCCAGCCATGTTGAACTAATTCCAGTTAACTTTTGATCGTAGTGTTTTCACTTGCTTCCTTTTTGTTATCAAGTGTTTTCACTTGCTTCCTTTTTGTTATCAACTTGGAAGAGTCTTAACTACTTCTGGTACATCTAGATTTCACGTTCTTTCCTACCAGGCATTGGTTATCAGTCATTTATTTTATAAGCACCTGAGCCTTTTATACTGAGTTTGACTTTAATCAGTTTCTGGCATCCACTGCGGAAGAAATTTAATTCACAAAAGAAGACCTTATTCTCCTCCTACACCATAACAAAAAGCTAAACCGATTTCATTATTTAATATGGACATAGTAAAGTATATTTGTATTAGTGTCGCTACTAGAGTATTGATTACTGCAACATTGACGAGACTGAAATCACTGAGCACACAACATAGCTTAATGTACGAGGCACTCCATCAAAGTAAGCAAATACGGCATTGTCTTATGGACACACTGACAGTCGTCTAATAGTTTTCATCAGTTTTTGTTACTTTGAAATATTCCACTCCAATTGATGTACACAAATCTCAGACTTCTTTCTGTTAAAAGTTGGGAGGGTTTGATTTTGTTGCCATTTGTCATCAGTATTTCCCCCACCATTTAGCTTTTGTTTACTTTATCATGAATCAATAATGACTACTTTGTTGCAGAGAATTATCAACCATTCTCCATATGCTTACAGATTGATCAGTGTTTTGCATCTTGGGGCCATTTAATCCATATGATGCTGGTCACAATGAATATCAGGAGTGGCTTTATGGCAGATTAATACTGATGACCATAACATTATGGCAGTATAATACCAGCGTCATAATAAGTTGTTCTGACCTCTTTTTCATCGGTGATATTGTGCTTAACTTGTCACTTTATTATGAAGAATTTATCAAATACATTTTGAGGTGGAAAACAAAACTCCCAAGTCATGCTATTTTGCCAAGACCAAATTTGACCAAGGTTCTGAAAGTAAGTAGTGTGCCTTTGGATAAGATTTAAGCTTTTACTTTTTTATGCACCAGCCATTAGTTTTTACGAGTTTATGCAAGTTATATTAAACTTTTATTTTATATTCATTTTACAGAATTTTAACATTCTTATGTTTTATATTCTATTTGGTTGTACTTCATAAAGATATTTATTCTGAAGGATTTGTCTTTCCAAATTAGTTCCATTTTGAAATTTTCAGTACTGTATAACCACTATTGTGCACAGGTGCCATAAAACTCTGCTACACATACACACACACACACACATGCACATTGTCATGTGATGTCCATCTGTCCTTCATGTGATGCCCATCTATCCTTCAGTTCGCTGTTTCATTTCTGTTCAATCACTCCAGTTCTCTACCATCTGTTATTACCAAACTTTGTAAATAGCTTTTATCCAGTTTTTTTGGCTGGGGAGGGAAAGGGTTAAAATGGATGTAACTGTTACAGAAAGAAAAACAATTGACTTCCACACAATAACTTTCTTCAACAGTATCGATATGGGCACAATTATCTGAATGGCTTGCATTTGGGGTGAGGAAGAGAGGAAGAATAAAATTGGTGGTTCAAAGGTCCAAAGCTTAGGTTATTGATTGAAGGAAGAAAAATAGTTTCCAGACAGTAACATCAGTTCTTTGTCACATACCTAGGCCAAACTTTATGGTTGGTATGCACTTTTGAACAGGAAGAAACCAGTTACATCGGGATCAGAGATTTTGGTCACTGTGACTGAAATAAAAACAACCTGCACAAGAACCTCATTTCTGCATCACAAACCTGAACTTGTCTTTATGGATGGCTTGCACATGGAGCAAAATAAAATCCAGTCATCAGAATTTCAAGGGTCAAGGTTGCTGATGGAACCATTGTACTTTGAAGTCAAAAGGTATGGGCTATTTTGGCAAGAGGAAAAATGGGTTTTACAAGTTTTGTTCTATATTAAGTTCCTTCACTAAACTTTGTGGATGGCTTGCACTTAGACTAAAAATAAAACTATAGATTTGGGGCATAAAGATGAAAGGCCAGAGTCATTGTAAGTAAGAAAAGGATGTTTTTTGTTTAGTAAATTTATTTCAGAGGTCAGGGTCATGGAGACCCACTGGTCAGTAATCTTTCCAGTCATGCAGCCTTACTAATGTCTTCATAGAGAACTGTAAACACGGAGTGTGCTAATAATGTACTGTTGATGATTCTCTTATTCCACCTGATAGTAGTGATAATTCTCTTGTCTAATATTGGCGGATATGATACATTTGTATGTCCAGCCATTTCATCATGGCTGCACTTTTTGTGTAATCAAGTCCTCCAGTAGTTTTTAGTGCTTTACCTTGCTTGCTGAAGGCGTATTTCAGACCTTGTATTTTTTTTTTACAAGTGACAGTCCCTTTATAGTGTCCTGAGCTTGCGTAATTGACTCCAGTTTTTACAGCTTTTCATGAAAACTTTCTACACATATTTTGAAATTAATGGAAACATGCATGACACATTATGAATTTGTTCAATAAATTGTCTGAAAAATTAACGTTTTTGGCTTTGTTATATTTTTCATCTGACTATCACAAGTCATTTTGAAATCAGTGTTGCTAATTAATATTCTGACTTTCTTAGGGTAAGAGCAAATAATAGATTTATTTATAAAGATCTGATAAGAATCAAGATGCAAAAGCAAAATATTAACATGAAACTTGGTCCAGGCAGCTAAGTTGTGCAAAAGGTGTTAAAGAATGGTCTAACCCTTCTTTTGGCTAAACTTTGCACAAAAGTGATCAGCTTTAATTTGAAATTTCTACTTAAAAGATATTGCTACAAACAAGTTTTTGAAAAAGATAAATTTGAGTGATAATGATAAATATACCTTCTGTAAGGAGGGAATAGAACAAATTGAGAACTTTTTGGAAATAAATTGTGGAATGGATCCAAATTTTAAAATTAAACATAAAGCTGACTTTAATTTAAATAACAACTTTGTTCATCTTATCAATTTCCAAATTTTGCTTGCAAAATATTTTTATACAGAGCATGTTGTGCATCAAAATTCCAAATCTCAATTATTATAAAAATTGTGTTTTATTATACAAAAGGCTGGAAAAATATCTCCATAGTGAATAATAAAAGTGATGAGTTTCAGCAAAAATTGATCCTTTTGTTGTCCTTTGATTTGATTTCTTAGATTTTTATTTACCTTCACACGAAACAAGCAGGCATTATAAACACTTTGGGGTTTGTATGAATAGTTCTTTATGTACAATATATGTGTGTGTAAGTAAGGGAACATAAGTAAAGATCAGGACTGAAAATTCATTTTACGGAAATGCCCCATACAACCTAGTCAGGTGGTTATGTAAGGGGATGTGTAAAATCCTGACAACAATAATAAAATAAAATTTTCTCACTTCATCTAAAAACAAAACACAACACACACACACATACACACACACACAATACACCCATTTCACATGCTGTGTTATTGCTGTGTATTATGTAACATTTGCAGTACAGTTCATTTAATGTTGGCAGTATTTAACATGTTCCAGGTAAATATTATCTTTTTTTCTTCAGATTATTGCATCAGAGCCAGTGAGATTTACAAAGAAGGTCCAGGTGTTTCTTTCCGATTTGTGGAATGTGTGGGACACTATTGCAATACTACTTTTCTCTTCTGGTGCCGTGCTGCGACTATTTCCTGAAATGTACAAAGCCACACGTGTTATATATGCAGTCAACATTGTCTTTTGGTACATGCGCATGCTTGAGATTCTCAGCGTCAACAAGTATTTGGGACCTTACGTGAAAATTATTGGAAAATTGGTAAGCTTCATGGTTGTAAATTCCTTGAAGGTTTTTTTCCTGACAGCTTAGATCAGTCTTGTTTAATTATTAAAGCTTTTGAATCCATGTTTTGTCATCACCATTTTAATGGGAAGCAGGACATAGCTGTCATATCTCCACATGCCTGAAGCACTTGATAATCAGGCTTGTGTCAGTGAAAGATAAAAAATAGACAAAAAATAAATAGAATAAAAGTCCAGGCTTGAAGGATCAGGCTTTATCCAGACTGCAGTTTCATCCAGCCATATCTCAGGCCCTGGGACTTAAGTTTTAAACTGAAGTACTGCTTGTGAAATTCAGAGAAGGTTATATGTTCCTAGGAAACATATTATTTCAGTTTGATACTGTCATTGGTTTTAATCAGCTTTAATACATGGTCTTGTTTAATGTTTTATCATTTTCTAGATTATGTGAAATTGCCAAAACAAAAGTGAGATTGTGATTTTTGCAAAACTTGTATTAAAACTTAGATGACATTTTTGCAACATTTAAGACCTTGTACATCACCAAAATTTACTATGTACAGATGTTTTGAGTATGGCAGACTTTTATAAATGGAGAATAAAGTTTGTCTTCGCTGCTGCTTGAACTTTGTTCCAGATTAATCCAGTAGTGGTCAGTAGTTATTTAGTGCTTCATATTCTTTTTCAGACCCCTTTCCTGACCTATTTGATAGATTTTAAACTTCATTTGGAACACAATTTCATCCTGAGGGCATTGTTTCTTAAATAAAAATTGTGCCCCTCAGACACGTTTTTTAAACCACCATGGATTCCGTCTTGAAATTCTTGATATCACTTCTTCTGAACAAATGGTTTTATCAACATAGAGTGTTTACTAAAAGACCGCAAGCCTTATTACTGCCACAAGTCCAAATTGATGGTTATAGTGACATGGGGCTTTCACTACAAGACATCTTGTTTTGTCTTGCTGGTCCTAAATTAAAATGGTGCTGATCTGATATTCAGCATGGTCACCATGATGTGCGTATATTTGGCAACCAGCTTGAAAATCTTGTTGCTGCTTCTCCTGAATGGATGGTCATATTGACATATGGATTTTACTTAAAGACTTTGTATGATGTTTTGTTATCAAAGATGCATATGGTGCTGATCTAATCTCCCAAAATGTTTAAATCTTGTTGCAGCTATTTCTAAACTAATGGCCATGCTGACACGTTTTTTTTTTGTGCAAAAATGAAACCAACCAAAAAAACCCCATCTTTTTGCAAACATGATTGTTCCAGCATTAAACTGAAGAAATAGCTATTTCCAAAATATTGTCTGTAGACACTTATAAGTTAGGTCAAACTGCAAACAACAAAGGTCCTGGTCTGCTGTAGCATAATACACCTGCATTTCTGGGTCAGTGTTGTTTATTGTTCTACTTATTACTCCTAACAGACTGCACAGAGCCAGATCTGCTCACATATAATGAACTGGCAGATCTGGGTCTTTGCAGTGTGCAGTTGGACCTGTCTTATAAGCAAATAAAGTTGCCATGATGGCCATCATGAAATTTTTATATGGCTACTTCAGAATGGATGGTTCTATCATCATAGGACTTCAACTAAAACATGACAGCAAAATGTCACCATGTGGGAAATCTTGTTATAACTACTCCTTATGCACAAAAAGGTACATATAAGTTGGGTTTTCACTGAAACACTTATTCCATACAGAATCTGTTCTGGTGTAGATCTGACCCTGTTGTGAAGGAGTTTGAAAACTAGACCGAATTGACCTTGGGTTCAGGTCAAAGTCATTGTACTTCAGCAAACTTTAATTGAAGATAGTGATTTGCACTAGAATCATCCCCCCTCTTATATGGCCACCCCTTCTGAACTGGGAAAGTGGCTTTATAAGGAGGGTGGACTTTCTAGAGGGGGACAAAATTTTTGTGAGAAGTATATGTAATATACATAGTAAGAAAGCTACATACTTCAAAGCATTTAATATCTTCATTTCAGAGTAACATTTATTATTAAAACGTTCTTATCTGAAGAATATACTGCAATTGTTGTAGTGCACCTTGCAAACCATTCAGAAATGTCATTTAAATCTTGGTACATAATTCTTTTTCCATTTGCTCCATTTTCCTACTGCTGCTGAATATTATCCTTATCTGTTACAACATTGTTTATTTGAGTGATAACTTAAAATTGATAAGTCTGCATTTACATGATCACATGTTTTGTAATGATTTATTCCTGTGTTGCTTATTTTACAGTACTACAATTTAATTAAGCAGATGAAACTTTTGTAGAGTGGATGAAATGCCTTTTTTTTATAAAGGAAGTGATACATGTACCGTCACATGATTTTTCAGCCTTTGTCTGGTACCCTTTTTTGTTGAAGATTAATTTCTCTGTGTTAAGCCACAAAATCTATATTTAGCCTGTATTGACCATGTTATGATCTTGACAATTACGTCCTGTTATAATTATGAGAGGGGCCCCAAGTGGTCAAATACGCTCACCATTATGGATTACTGCCTTCTCACCTCTGTCTGCATGGGTTCAAGTCTCAGACTCTGCCAATGTGGGTACGTGAGAAAGCTTGCCAGTAGTTTCTTGTCAGTTGATGGTTCTCTATGGGGTTTTCTTGGGTTCTTCCTCCACCATTTATACTGGCTGCCATGTATAGCCTATCTTGTGCTGAAAAACAGCATTAAACCCTATAACAACAACAACAACAAATAATCATGAAAAAAGAACTCAACTGGTGTGTGAAGCCCAAAAATCTATAACAACATTTTTGAGCCCATTTCCTGTAAATGTCGGCTTTTCTTGATGATGATATATCATTAATCTGATTGTTACATGTACTTCAGCCAATACTTCTTTCAGTAACGGAATCCTGACATCCAGAGACAGGTATTGGTAGAAATAACTGGAGTACTTACCTTACCATTTGAATTGATTATTGGTTCTGGACACATTTAAAATAAAGTGTGTCTGCTTATGAGAGGAACATTTTTCATTTTTGTACTAATATGCTGGCTGCTGGTCATGTTAGAGGGGAACTTTTGAACACAAACTCATCGGTGCCAAGGGATTCTGGCTGTAAAAATGTGGGTGGCCACAGGCCAGGGGCCTGTTTAAGATGGTGACCACTGTATACTAATAAGTTTGATGAGACTTTGTATTTAGTTCTGTTCCAATAAACATGTGGAATGTTGTCACTCAGATATTGATTTTAAGGTCAAGGTCTTGACTCCAATTCTCTTTTAGCTGTTGTTGCTAGCATGAATCTACAAATAAATGCATTTTAATCAAGTCCATTTTGTGGATATATATATATGAAGAATATCTTGAATGAAGACAGTTCAAGAACCTTTTTGCCAGGAAAATGTTTTTTATTGATTTAACCAAACTGTTCTTGACATTACCTGAGGAAAACTCAGTAATCTTGTAACCATGGTACATGTATCATGCTGAAGGTCATGGCATAATTTTTTTATACTGCACTCAGTAGCATTTTAGCTTAAGCATGTATGAAAATATTTGTTATAAAATTTGATATGTTGGACTTTCTCAAGAATAATCTGCAGTTGGAATTAAACAACAGAAGCAATGGACTTGTCATGGATTTTGGATATTCTTCTTGGGTATTAGAACATCAGTCCCATTGTGGGACTTTTGATTCATAATGTTTCACATTTTAAATGAAGAAAAAGCAATTAACACATGTGACAGCCAAGGAAGTGTGACTGTCTCTTAACACTCCTAAATACAATTTTCTAAAAAGTTTGTTGATAAACCTTGAAAGCTGTATGTTATTCTAAAACATAAAAAACAACAAAATAAATGTTTGTACACTCTATTCTGTACACTCCAGGGGAATTTCCTGTTATTTTTTGTTCACAAACCTCAAAAAAGAAGGAAGTATTTAATGTTCATTATTAATTCTTGGCGTATTTTTGTGGTATTGATGCCATTAATTGAAAATGCATCTTGATGAACAATGTAGTCCAGTTTTTGTTCAGAAGTACACTTGACGTGTCTATAAATTATACTGTCTTCAGTAACTTATGTACGTAAAATGGAAGTCATTTCTTGCAATGGAAGGATGGTCAAAATTATAATAAACCAGTTTGATTTTCCATGGTAATTATATTCATTTTTAATGAGAAAAACATTCAGTAGAGGCTGACTAAGTAAAATAATCTGATGTTTGCATTTACACAATTTACTTAAGATTGCATGTCAACTCCAACATATAAATTGATGATGTCTGTCCATTTATCAAACCATTCTTCCATCTGTCTGGCTTCAACTCTTGGTTAATACTGACTCATGCTTCACAAGTGGGAGTATCGTTTGAGCTCCTACTCAGCTAACAACTCCTGCTTGAGTCAGTACAACAGAAACACTGATATTGTGTAGTTCATTTCCTTTCACGACATCATGAACTTTGACATCATGTCATGATTTAATACCTGTTATTGGAAATATATGCAAAAGTTTGTTTTTAAAATTATTGATGATTTGATAGGTTTTAATAATTCTTTTGCCTTTTGTTTCAGGTGCGTGATATGTCATACTTCATTATCATACTGTTGATTGTGCTGATGAGTTTTGGAATTGTTCGGCAATCCATTCACTATCAGGATAAAGATATGCCCCTTGGCAGGCGGTTCCGCAATGTATTTTTCTACCCTTACTGGATGATATATGGAGAGCTTTTCGCTGAAGAGATTGATAGTATGTATCTGGTGTTAATTAGTCAGGTTGTATAATGTTATGATGTTGTCCAACTTTTTTCACCAGAGATGCATCCCATGATGTTCATGCTCAGAAGGAATTTTGATATGCCTGCCGTAAGACAATGCAGAGTACATTATATTTTGACGTCCATCGGCTCCCTGTTTTGTTTCTACTCATCGAGTTCTTTGCAATTTCCAACTGTTTGGATGGTTTGTATTTGGAGCAATAAGAAAACCTTTTGATTTGGGGCCAAAAGTTTTAAATGTCATACCTTGACTGTGACAAAAGAAGAAAATGTTTTCTGCACAATTGCATTAGTTCAGTATCACATACCTGGACCCAGCTTGTGGATGGCTTGTACTAGAAGTATGGATGTTGATTTTGGTGTCAAAGGCAAAGGTCACTATGACTAAAAGATGAAAAAGATTTTCATCACAAAAATATTTGTTCTACATCACAGGCCTGAGATAAGGTTTGCATTTGGAATATGGTAAACTCCTATTGATTCCAGGGTCATGAGGTCAAGGACATTGTTGCTGAGCAATGGTTTCTTTATAGCTGTTGGAGACTAAGGGATGCAACTTGTTATATACATGTATGTGATCATTAGATGGCATGTATTGTACATGTGGAAGCTTTATCTTCAAGTCTATTGAGATATAGAAAAGAAATTTGCTTCGTTTCCATGTATACTCTGTAACTTTTGGGCTGCCTTAAAGATGACAGATTTCATTATTGTGAACCTTTGTGACCTCACCTTGTGTGTGTGTGTGTGTATGTATGTGTGTGTGTGTCAGGCAGGGTTGGGTGGGTGGGGAGAGAGCGGAGAAGTACACTAAATTTGCTTTGTTTTTGTTTTGTATGTCTTTTGGGGAATCTTAAATGGCACTATATAACCATACCCCTGTACATATTATCAGTCTGTCCATCTGTTTGTTTTAGTTTGATACAGTAACTTGAGGTCTAGACCATGGACCTTAACCAAACATTGTGGATGGCTTGCAAGTGGTTTTTAAGAAAAAGTCCATCAATTTGTGGGTCAAAGGTCAAGGTCAACAACTGACAGTAAAAATAAAATGTTATTTCTGTACAGTAACTTTAGCTCTGGACCACACATATTTAGAGATCAAAGTTCAGTGTCACAGATAATCAGCTAACATCACAATGGTTTCTGGACAATAAATTTAGCTATGGGTGACATACATTGACCAAACTTTCTGGATAATGCAATAGGCAGGACAAATGCCGATTGTATTTTGTGTGAAAAGGTCCAAGGTCAAGGTCATTGTGAAACAAATAAGGGAGAAGCTTGTTGTGAAATAAGTATCTATACCAGAAACCCACGAGTGGAACCTCAAGGACCAAACTTGCTGTTGTATGACTGAATCTGAGTGCTAGAGCTGTCAAATTCAAATATGGAGTGTTTAGACCATTATTTAGAATAGTTAGCATGCATTTCTTCCATACAAAAGTATGTATTAGTACCATTGTGTCACAAGCCTTACTACTCTCTGAGTATGTATTTCTTCCATGCAAAAGTATGTATTTTACCAGTGTGTCACAGGACTTACTCCTCTCTTAGTACTATGTGTAAAGTATTTATTAGTACTAGTGTGTCCCAAGCCTTACTCCCCTCTTCGTACCATATGTAAAGTATTATATTTCCATCAAATGCACATTTCATTTCTTAACACTTGCCACAATTATTCATGAGATGCCACAAATAAATTATTCAGTTTGAATAGGAATGGAATAGATCAAGGTTGCAGGTGTCAAAGGTAACAAGGTTAAAATGTCGTGTAATGGTTACTACATCTGTAAAGCCTCTGAAGTTGTGTAATTTCATTTTTGTTGTTGTAATTATATGTATTAAAGAAGAAAAAAAGAAGATGTCTCGGTTTTTTCAAGGGGGTGGGGAACTGATGATCTTATGGATTCCAGCCTATTAATAGGGGAACAATTTATAATGTAGAATCTGTGAAAAGGTCTTGAATAGTTTTGTATCATTTCTTTTTCTGGATCTCAGTTGTTGTGGTTACAAAAATAAAGACAATTTTGAGTACTTAAGTTCATGGTTTTGCCTGTCTTAGCTTGCCTATTTGTTGGATATTTTATATTCTTTGAATAATCTCAACAAATGTGTCTAATAAAGAAGACAGAAAGAACAAGACAATGAAGACAATGGTTAAAACTGTGCCACCACCTTTATGAACATGAATGGAACACCTGTCTGGATAAATCAGTTGCACTCAACATAAAAGAGATTCGACACAACTGTCAATACTAAAAGGAATTACACACAGCTGTCAATACTAAAATACAATAATTGGTTATTAAAGTACATCTGTATGACTTCCTCATTAAAACACTGTACAAGTTGCACCTTCAATTACTTTCTGATGACCATAGCATTAACACAGCGGCTTACAAGTGGTATAAATCAACTTTAATCTCTTTTGGTTGGGATAATGTCATTATTCCACATGTGAAGAATTAAAATAGTGTTGATCTGATGTCCATTATGGCCATCTTGAAAATATTGCTATCCAGGATGAGTGGTTGTAATAATATGGAGATTTTACTAAACAATTTCTTGTGATGTCTAATTCGTCCTAATGGCACCCTTTAGAAATTTAGTATGCCTTCCACCATGGCCATCTTGAAAATCTTTTTATCACTATTTCTCCTGACTGGATGACCGTATTGCATGTACCTTGGGGTTTTCACCAGAAGACTTGGTATGATGTCTAGTGGGTCAAGGTGCTAATCTGACTTCTAAGATGACTGCCACAGTGGTCATCAAAAACAAATCTTGTTATTACTACTTCTCCTGTATGGCTGGTGATGTCATTGTGCTTTCACCAAGAGTGGCCCCGAGTAGCCAAGTGGTCTAAAGCACTCACCGTTGCAAATCACTGCCATCTCACCTCTTTCTGCAAGGGTATGAGTCTCGGGCTTGGCCACTGTGGGTATGTGAGAAAGCTTGCCAGTAGCTTCTTGTGGGTCGGTGGTTCTTTCCAGGGTTTTCCTGGGTTCTTCTTACACCATTTATACTGGCTGCCTTGTATAGCCTATATTGTGCTGAAAATGGTATTAAACTCTATAACAACAACAAGAAATTCACCAAAAGAGGTCTAGTTAATACAAAGTAGAAATTATGTAAATCTGATGTTGATTATGGCCACTATAACATCCATAGTGCAACTTTTCATTGTTGCTTCTCCAAAATGGAAAGTCGTATCAACATTGAGTTTCCAATAGAATACTTCTTATGATCCATATTGGTCCTACATGAAATCAGTGGGTGCTTTACATCGAACATGTCAATCACATTAGCTACTGTATTTTAAAACTCTTGATTGCTAAAGAATATAAAAGATGATTTCAACACTCGGCTTTTAAGGGCAACAAATGGTCTTATCTTGAGGGATGCTTGTTTACAGATTATTCCAATCTTCCATCAGATTTGGTTGTTGTTACTAAAAGTAGAAAAATAAACTTTTAATAGAAAAATAACTTCTAAAATACTGCTGAAAAAGAGTTTTGACAGAAAGTGTTTGGCTTTAAGGGCTTTACAATTTATACAAATTAAATTGATTCACTATCTGATATGGCCATCATTACCAAAAACTTAAACATTTACACAACTTTACTTCAACAAATGCTCATAACATATGCAGTCCACAAAGCATCCTACTGACTTGGATTTCTTGGCCAACCACTCTTGCATTTAGCATTAGGCAGAGGTCAGTCAGGTGACGGATCTCAGACCCACTTGGGCTTGATACTTGCATTTTGCCGTTAGGCAGAGGTCAGTCAGGTGACAGATCTCAGACCCACTGGGCTTCATGCTTGCATTTTGCCATTAGGCAGAGGTCAGTCAGGCGACTGATCTCAGACCCACATGGGCATTATGCTTGCATTTTGCCATTAGGCAGAGGTCAGTCAGGCGACAGATCTCAGACCCACTTGGGCTTTATTCTTGCATTTTGCCATTAGGCAGAGGTCAGTCAGGTGACAGATCTCAGACCCACTTAGGTTTTAAGTTTGCATTTGCAATTTGACATTCCTTTATGAAAATGCTCCACATTTTTATTCCAGCCTGTACAGACGTAAATTTCACTGAATGTGTATATGGATCCTGGATATCACCCACTCTGATGTGTTTGTATCTTCTTGCGGCCAATATCTTGCTAGTCAATCTTCTAATAGCCAGATTCAAGTAAGTATAAAGAAAAAAGTTTCTATTTCATTTATTTTTCATAAGTCGCAACTAAGTCCTGTATTCTCTGATTTTTATAAGACTCAGTATAAGATTTAGTACTTGGAGTAGACTTGCATTACCATAATTGACCCAATATTTGAATGTTCCAATTCTCTATGCTCCAGATTTTCAATATTTCAGGTTACCATCACAAAAAGTAAAATTTTTGCATTGCAACAAATGTATGAATGTTTTACCTGTACTAAAACAAGTGGTGGTTGTGTAATCAACCATTTTTCCATGAAACCATTTTAAATACACCATTATGTGGATTAACTGAAGGTATTGTCAGCAGACAAAGGTAGAAACACGACATGCTCCACATCTTGCAAGCAAGTAGTTCCATAAAGTGAGTAATGAGCTTGGTAATGATCAATGAAAAATCTGCATTTCATCTCAAGACTTTGAGTAGAATTAATTAACGTCATTTGATAACTATAAAATCAGTTGTGATCAGCAATACATCGAGTCAACACGGAATTGCAGGCTTCTTTTACTGTTAATGCTGGAGAGCATACAAAAGGGAAATAAAACAGTCATTCACATCAAATCAGGAAAAAAATGTCTAGAGTATTTTCCAAATCAAAACCGTTAACAGATTTCTTTTTCCAGTAAACTTGACTGTATTTACATTTTTTTTGTGACAAAAATATTTCTCCTTGATGACCTCAGTCTGGATGTAGCTAGTTCTCTTTACACGTATAATAGCATCACACATAATGGCATTTCTTAATTAAGTTCCTAAACAAGTCCAAATCTGTAAATGCCCAGAAATTTGAAATCAGAATCAAGGAACTTGCAACTTTCAATAAGAAGTCATTAACTTTTGCTACATTTTCTGTTTGAACAAATTTCAGTGCACTGTAATTAACAGTATATGATGTAAATTCAGTCATTGAAAATGCTGTAATACCTACTGATGCCAACACTTTCAGAAATACCAATTAAATAAGTCATGTCAGGAAATAAATACCAACTCAATGAGTCTCGTCAAGAAAAAAATACCCATAATAAGTCTTGGCAAGAAATAAATACCATTTAAGTATATCTTGTCAAGAAAAAAATTCCAATTCAGTATGTCTTTTCAAGAAAAATATACTGATTAAATGTCTTGTCAAGGAATACTAATTAAATATGTCTTGTCTAAAACTTAATGCCAATGAAATACGTCATGTCAAGAAATAAATACCAATTAAATAAGTATTGTTAAGTGAAATTTGCATAGCGATTTTATCATTTAATTTAGTTTTAGTGTAATCATGAATATGATATGCCTGCTTGCATTCTTTTGTGAAAACTGTTAGTTTAACATTAAGGTAATGACATCAAGCGTTCCTGTGAGAATGATGTTAACCATGTCTTTGTTGCAATGAAATTAATTAAAAGTAGATATTTATTGTATTAGGGCTGTTCCAGTAAAACATATCCCCCCCCCCCGGGGACAGCACTTCAAAAAAACTTCTGTAGGAGGTTGTGTTTCAAACTATTTTGATTCTGACAGTGGAAGGTTGGTTAGGAAAATCACTTCTGTAGGAGGCTGTGTTAACAAAATGAGAAATTGCTGGTGGGATTGGCAGAAAGAAAGAAAACAAAAACGAATATATATTTAAAATCGCATCTAACCCCCTCATAGCGGTCTAACGTGAATAAAACATTGGGTCAGAAAATGATGCCAGTACACACGAGTGCACGTAATTTGTACGAATTCATGTACTTTTAAAGCAGTGATACGTGTTCGGCAAATTATGTCAACGTCGCGGAAATAAAAAAATGTGCTTTGCGCAGTATGCCATTTTTATTAAACTTTTAACTTTAACTTTAAAAGAGCATTTCACGATGTAATTCGCGCTGCCACAGCTGTCTCACAGTGCCTAATGCGACATCCAGATATCTGGATACTTCGGTTTGACATGAATGGCTGTTAAACTAAATTTAATTGGTTCATTGGCCCTGGAACATGCATTTTATGGAGTTTTAGCCTTACTTTCATTGGGGAAGTTTTACAGATGCATGTTTCCAATAAGGGCCACACAGGAAACCAAAATGGTTGAATCACAGCATGGTTTGTCTTCAGATGACGTTTTCAGTCTGCAAATACTGGCTGGTGATAGCTATGATGACAATGAATTTCATGTATATCGGTCTGTTGGACATTGGGAAAATGTCACTGGAAATACCAGTGTGTGATTTTGAGCCCAAAATTGATGTTGAGTGCAAGTCCGATGTGCGTGTTGGATGGACAATATGCCAGTTATATTTATTCAAGATACCCAGTTCTAAACAAGCAGACTATGGGAATGTTGGACATAAAACCCTAATACAGCATTATGGAAGATCTGGCATAAGAGGCAGCAAGACACTGATTCAAGGAAGTGAATCTTTGGCAGGGTTCATGTTAGTGAAAACTAACAGAGGTCTCGGAAACGCTTATAATCACACGTATTTGGACGCTAATTTTTTTTATTTAGGTGGGCGGTAAAATTCAAAGACTTGCCAGTCCTGCTTCAGTCACCTGCATAGTGGGAAAATGCGTTGATCAGTTAGCTGTGCTGATATTTACAATGACAGAATTTAGTGGTTGAAAGCCTCCCCCCCCCCCATCGTCACCATTATAAGATTACCTCAAAAGAACATGCTGCAATAGTTAAGCGGCATGATCAAAGGCTTTGACTGGCAGCTGGGTGGGAAAATCTACTGATATTTACAGTGCTTGAATTCAGAGGCAGAAATACCCAGAGATGTACATGTGGTCATTTATAACAGTACATCAAATAAACAACTTTAGCTTTCATTATTGTGTTCATTTGCGAGTGTAACGGAATAAGCAGTGCACGTGACCTCGGAATCATGACATGTTGAGACTTAGACTTGAATGAGTATTTTGGGGTTCAAAGGCAAACTGACGAAGGTTGTGAGATTCAGGAGAGTGCTAAAGTTGCTAGAACTGATAGTTTGGTAGGGACAGTAGCCAAGTGTAAGAAAGTGTGATGCCTAGCTTAGTGCTTTGAATAAGACCTTCCTTGGATCAAAAAAATTCAGACTCACTCTGATGGACAAGCAAGAGCTATGTCAGTGTTATAAAGAATGTAGAAATTAAACTCTATGGCAACCAATAGTTCTTATAATTTGCATAGTTTTCTGAGAGGGGACTGCAACTTTTCCTGGTGGGACTCGTATTTTTACCAAAATGGGAGCCATGGACTCTTAGTTTTAAATCCTAACAAAACCTCTGGTTCAAAACTTTTCTTTTTGGAACAGAGATATCCAAGAGAGAATACCCATGGGGCCATACATGTGAGATGTTGAAAATTGCACAACCATAAAGAACAGTAACTTGTTCAAGCTAGTTATGCATATGCATTTCAGACAGCAGGCAATGAAAGGAGTTCACAGCACAGAATAATATTTGTACACAGAGGAGGAGGATCATGTTAGATTCAGAAACAATTAACAGATTAATGCTCATAGGGAACATCAGAGAATCCCCATACAACACAATTAAGTGTGTGTAGATCTCAAGTTGGCAGAACCACTGAGCAGCAAAAGAATAAAAAGACAAACTTTTATATCATGCAGATGTATGACCAAATGATGTACATGCTGTCTATGTGCAAACATTAAATGACATTAAACATAAGAGACTGATCTGTGTAAACTCAAAGCAAGATGGATAAAATTTGTCCTGTTTGTGTTCGGTTCTTCCTATGTATATTTTGATCATGGTAATATTTTCTGCAGACCTTTTGGCACTTGGTTCCAAGCCATCATTTGGTATTTGTATTGCAAAATGGATAACTAAAAAAGTCTATTATCTAGTACAATACATTTTAAGCAGTATCATTAACTGATGATGAATTTGATGAAAAAATACTTGATGTCATTCTGATATATGGATTCTTTACTATGCTACTAATCTGTTCATCCTGATTCTCTTTTTTTACCATCTCCTTTAGTCTTACTGGTACCAGTGCTTTTAATAAAATTTTAACTTCTATTTTCTTGCAATCTAAATATTTGTAATGATGTGTTATTGTCAGAAGGTAAAATGTGTTTAGTATTGTAAAATCTAAAACTATTCATTAGCAAGGGACTAAAGTAAACAGTGGACAGAAATTATTGCCATATTATAGTGTTGTTAGAAACAACAGAATAGTTGTACAAGATGTATTTTGCACAAAGTTGTAGAACTAGCGTTCGTATTGTCACCACATATTCTACTTAAATAATTATATCATTATTTCTGTATATTCCTATCAGTATTTTCCCAGTGGTAGTAATTTTCTGATATGATGTTGTTCATTTCTTGTGCAATTTTTACACATCAAGAATTCTCACAGTATCATTAAAAAACAATGTAATCTGCATCAAATTGAGTTGTTTGAGAAGAAATTAATATTTTTAACCCAAAAATCACTGAAGCTATGAGTTGTTGCATTAAAGTCTCACATTAAATAATATTTGAAGTAGCCACAATAGTAGTTTAGGATGCAACTGTACCAATTTCACCTTTGGTATATCCAAATCTTGAATGTGATGGAGGAACATAGCTCCAAAAATAAACACATCAATTTTAGAACCTGTTCATTGACTATGAATCAAGTATCCGAGTCCAAATGAATTGCTATAAATTTTTTTATTCTTTTGACAACAACATAATTAGCTGTCAAATATAGAGTAAGCCTATGGTCTTTATGCCATCTCAACCAAGACCCCACCACAACCACATGACCATGCCCAATGACATCACAGTAATAATTGCTATACAACTAGAGATGACATCTCTTCGAGAATTTTGATTTCAATAGAGCTGTAACAGAATGGAACAGTAAGAAAGAGTGACAGATATTTAAGTGTTAGGGAGATATTTAACAATGGCTATTCCCACCACCACCACTTCCTCATTGGAGATCACACACACACAAAACTTAAAGTACATCCTGAAATCCTGGCAGCATCCCTGCAGGGGAGATAACTTGACTATTTGATTTTATTGGTCTCTGGTTATCCCATGGTATTTATGTTACTTGAACATTATCTTACAGTGTGTCCATTCAGCATGGTCGAAAAAGGCTTACAACCATTGAGAGTTGTTCAAGGACTCCCATTACTACAGATGTGAAAGAATGAGAACCATGCTATAAATCAGTGAAGATAAAATAGAGTATATATGTGTTTGACTGGCCCTGATTGGTTGATAATGAAAGTAAGATTTTAGTAAAAACAGTCTTTTGAGAGCTTGTCCTACTTGTAACTGAAAAAAGTGAGGGACATTATTTTATTAACTTAATATCCATCCCTTTACAGTCCCGAGTTTGGACGACTCATTACTGAAATCAGCAGCTGACTCTTTGGTGCAGTATTGAAAGCACACATTTCAAATTTGTATAGATCCAGAAAATGGTGCGGCTGTTATGGTTTTCTTTTCACAAAAGCTGTCATCATAGATGTCTATACTGATATAAATTTGATCATGAGCACTCAAAATTTTAAGTTACTGAATTTTAATATTGTGGTGTTTGCACAAATTTACAGTGGGAACTGAATTAGTACAGAGAGTCCTGAACTCTTGAGTTTTGTGCAGAAATATGGAATCCAAGCAGAATACATCCCAGAAATGTAGAGGTTTTCAATCTTGGATTTAGTCTTCCCATTGTGTTTCACACTGATATGCATATTCACAGAACATTTGTATAGTAGTAGGAAAAGTGAGAAATTTAGATACATATCATAAACAAGACAAACAGCATGTGGGGGGAGAACATAAGAACAGGCTGGAATGGTTGTTGTTGTTCTAGGGTTTAATGCCATTTTTCAGCACAAGATAGGTCATACATGGCGGCCAGTATTAATGGTGGAGGAAGAACCCTGGAAAACCCAGGTAAGAACCACCAACCCACGAGAAGCTACTGGCAGGCTTTCCCACGTACCCATGCTAGCCGAGCTTTGGACTCGAACCCACGCAGACAGAGGTGAGATGGCAGTGATCCGGAACGGTGAGCACTTTAGACCACTCGGCTACTCGGGGCCCCAAGGCTGGAATGGAGAAGTATAATTAAAACAATAATGAGTAGAAGTGTGCCTCCTTTTTTATGTGTGCAACATTATTTTCTTACCTTCGGTAAGATATTTCATCAAAAGGAAGACAATAAAGGGTGTACAGTTAACTAAACCAATATGAATTTAGCTACTTAAAATCTGTATCAAATCGATTTTAACCTTCTGGTCTGTTTTTGTCCATTCTGGTGATATGTCCACTGAATCAGTATGGTTGGAAAAAAATATTTGGCAAATTTAAAAATTTAAAAATCTTTTGGCAGATTATGATTATACCCTACTTCTGCCTGAGAGATGTGAATCATTTTATTTCTTGGTTTGTTGATTGTGGTTGTTGCTCAATTCAAATGCATCATTGAAAAACATTGATGCATTCTCATACTTTGTTACAAATATTTATTACAGATGCAATCTCCAGATATTGGTGAATATAGCTTGAATAAGTTATAACAGTTCTAGTTGGAACAATGAACATTGTTAAGAGAAAATTTAAGTGAGCTAAAATGTAAACTTTTTGGCAGTGTGTGATGCAGGATTGCTCAAGACTTTTCCATCTCATATGCTTACGATGAAAAATCCATTTGCACCGACTGATGACTTTTAGGTACCTGTCAGAAAGGCATAATTGACGATATTCTAAGGTCTACAAAAATTACTTGAGTCAAAAGGTATAAACTCGTACAGCTGTTGCCACAGTTGATTAGTTGGTTGATTCAGTGTGGTTTGATTTTGTTTTTTTTGTGTGATTTTTTAACAATATATTAGGTGGAGGAAGAACCCCAAAAGACCACCAACCTAAATTGGTTGATCTGTGACACAAACTCACTTTGTGAGATCTTTAAGTGATGTAAAAGCAAGCACCTTAGTACACTTGGGCACATGGAGCCTCTGTTGATTTGACGTTTATCTCCAACAGCTGAAGTCATTTAGACATGAGATCTCGGGGATTTCAGTAGATCATTATGACCTTACACCATTTTCAGATGAAGAGAATCTATATATTGCAGCCAGTTTTACTGCTGAAGAAAATCCCAGTCCTTTTGAGACACCAAACACCACTTGTGTTGAACCACTGACCTTCCACAAGTAACTGGCAACATTCTCATTAGCACATTGGAGGCAAGTAATCACATGACAAGCATCTTGTACCACTGCCATGGAAGCCCCTCAGATCTGTATCACAAGACAAGCATCTTATACCACTCTGCCATGAAAACCCCTCAGGCCATAGGTATAAGTCTCATATGAAAGACTAGAAGTGGGAGATAGAACCTGTGACAACTGGATTGAAAGTGCAGAATGTTACTGCTAGGCCATCAGTGATGATGATGATGCTGTTGACAATACAGTTAACTGCAATGACATTGATTTTATGAGTGCCCTGGGGAAAATGATTCCTTGACTTTCATCCATTTTTAAAAATCGAACTTATGATATAAAAATGTATGACTTGCTATATTTTTTTAATAACTTTATATTTTCTTGCAACAAGGCATAAAAATAAGACATCGGTAACTGAAAAAGATGTTCTGACAAGAAATGATATTGTGTAAAAGTAGACAAATGATGCAACATCACTTCCACAGGCATCATTGGGTTTTTTCTGACAAATCATATAAGTTTACCAAAACATTTATTGGAAAAATAATAACAATGAATCATAGAATCTGACCACACATTTAAAGCAATACAAGATTTAACTATTCTAATCAAAAGCAGCATGCCTGAGAACAAAGAAAAATAGCAAGTCATAGTGATCACTTTAGGAAACACAGAGTTTAGTAAGGATACAAATTCATGATTTCTGTATTAGAATAGAAATATCTATTATAAAATCTGTATTCATGGATGTTAAATTAGTAGGTATTAAGGGACTGATCAATGACATCTACAAATAATAAGCCACCATGAAAATTTGTGATTTCACAGTATCAGAGACATACTTGGCTGACAGACAAACAAACAAAAGGACAAAAGACTGATTATAATGAATGAATACAAATAAAAATATGCAGTATATTATATATTCTATAAGAATTCAGTAGATTACCTCCAGCCAGCTGTCATTTAAATCGCTTCTGTCCCCAACCCAATATTAAAATCGCTTCTACCGCCCACTAACCCATAGCCAGAAATGATGTTAAAAAATATACTTCTGTAGGGGGCAGTGCTTCTCGATTAAAACCCATCTGATGGTGGATCATAATTTTTTTAAATTGCTTCTGTTGTGGGTTGGTTGAATTTGAAAGTGCCTTCCCCTCGGGGGCTATATGTTTTACTGGAACAGCCCTTATCACATAAATAACGTCTTATGCATCAAATCAAGTAAAGAAAGTGAATAAAAACCAATCAGAGGTATGCAAATACTACTTGTGCAAGAGCTGATGGTCAGTGTGTCCAGTCAATTCATTTCAACTGATCATTGTTTCTGATGTGGCTGCCAGGGTGGCCAGCTTGAAAATCTTGTATTGATCACTCATCCCAAATGAATGGGCTTGCAGCTGTCCTCCATTAGCAGTTGTTAGTTATTACTACTTATCCTAAATTGCTTGGAGGAAAGTTGTGAAACTTTATATATGGTTTCAGCACTCTAGTTGGTCCTAAATGAAAATGGTGCAACTCGAACATCCAATATGGTTGCCATAACAACCATTTTGAAAATCTTATCACTGCTCCACATGAGCAAATTTAAATGGGGTTTTCAGTGATTGATGCTTTATTAAATTTAGATGGTCATAAATGAAAATTGTATTGATCTGATGTCCATCATTGCCTCTACAGCAGCTTTTTTGACACTCTTGTTATCACTACTACTCGAGAATGGATGGTCATACCTCCTAAAGTTTTCATTAAAAGACTCCTTATGACTTGCAGATGGACCTAAATAAAACTAGTACTGATCCAAAATGACTGCTGTGATTTGAATTTCTTGTTGCTGCTTCTAAACATATCAACCTTGGTTTTGTGCAAAATGATGTGTGACATGTAGTTGCTTTTGAATGAAAATGGTGCTGATTTTGTATCGATAATAGTTGCCATTTTGAAAATCATATTGTTACTTCTGAATGGTTGGTCGTATTGACAGAATGGCTGTAGCAAAACAGTGCATTAAGACAATACATCTTAAATGGATGGTCATATCAATTGAGCTTTTCACAAAACACATCTTACAGTATCTATTTGGCACTGTATAAAAATTATACTGATCTAACCACCAAAATGGCCTTTTTTATTTCCATCTTGAAAATACTTTTTTGGTTACTTCTGATGAATGGAGGGTTGTATGAACATGTTCTTTTCATCAAAATAGTCAAATAATATTTTGCTGGTCCTGATTGAAAAAGGTTGCATCTCTGATAAAATGATAACTATAGTGGCTGTCTAAAAAATCTTACCACTACTCAGATTGAAGAATGGTGGCATAGACAGAGTTTTCATTGAAAAATCGCTTGTTATATATGATTGGTTCTGAATGATAATGGTATAGAGCTGACCAACAGCATTTTAATGCTGTTATGAACAAGTTTGAAACCCAGACCTGCTTGACCTTGTGTCCAAGCCAGAGTTCACTGCATGCATTTTTAACTCTACTAGTTGTAAGTCATAGGATCTTGTTTGATGGCCTTTTGTTACTTCATCTATCCTTCAGATTATCACTATTTCACATAACTACATGGAGGATTACCATGAAAATTGACACACTTTCGTCCCATGTCTAGTTGGACCTAAATGAAAACAGTACTATGTGAACATAAAATGTAGTCAACACTGCAACTGTATTGAAAATCATTTTTATAGCTTCTTCTCCTGAACAGAAAGTCATATCGATGTGGTTTTCACCAGAAAACTTCTTCTGATATCTGTTTGGTCTTAAATCGAAATAGTGCTGATCTGATATCATATACGGCTGCCAAAGCAGCCATCTTGAAAATCATGCTACCACCACTACTCCAGTGGAAAGCAGTATCATAATAATGATAATGATAATAATAATAATAATAATGATAATGATAATAATAATAATGATAATAATAATATGATAATAATAATAATAATAATAATAATAATGATAATAATAATGAGGACTTTGTATAGCACCTAATCTTTAGAAGCTCTAAGCGCTTTACAACATTAGACAACACCTATAAGTTAGAAACATAATAATATTATTACAAAAACAAACAACATGAAATTAGAAAAACGTTAAAAAATAAAATAACATGCTGAGAATATTTCAGGTAGGAAACATTATTAGGTCTTTAAGTTTGTTCTTGCTGTCGAAATAAGTGAGTTTTGAGAGCCCTCTTGAATGTGATCACTGTCTTTGTGTCTAAGTTCAGTGGGTAATTCATTCCACGTTGCTGGGCCCTGGTATGCAAAAGAACGCTGTTCATATGACTTCGTTTTCGTAGTGGGAATAATGAGTATACGATTGTCAGAAGAGGAGCGTAAGTATCTTGCTGGTGTGTACACATGGGTGAGGTCAGATAGGTATGTTGGACTAGAATCTGACAATGAAATGTAGCACAGAGAACAAATTTTGTGTTTGATTCTGGATCGAATGGATAGTCAGTGTAGGGTACAGAGCAGCGGGGAGGTGTGCTCTGATCGTGGTACTCTAAGTATGATCCAAGCAGCTGTGTTTTGAACTTTTTGAAGTTTCTGGAGTAGATATTCAGATGAACCAGACAGAATTGAGTTACAATAGTCAGTCTTGAAAGTACTAATGAACACACAAGTGTTTTAGTGGCATCAACTGAAAGATATTTGCAAATTGAGCTGATGCGTCTCAGCTCATGATATGCAGCCTTGCATATGTTCATGACATGTTGGTGCAAAGTGAGAGTACTGTCCAGAGTAACGCCTAGGTTTTGTACTGATTGTGTGAATTTAATGTTGGCATTGCTGATATTTATTGTTTGAGGTAAAGGATGTGAATGAGAAAGTCTTTGTGTTGCGATCAGAATGGCCTCAGTTTTATCATCATTCATCTGCAGCTTGTTACAAGTCATCCATGATTTCACATCAGAAATGCACCTCTCCACACCTTGGATGGTAGTATCATCTTCAGTTGGGTGGCTAGATTTGTATATTTGGGTGTCATCAGCATACAATTGGTGAGACACTGGATGATGATCTATGACACTTGAGAGCGACTGAGTGTACAGAATGAAGAGAACAGGTCCAAGAACAGACCCCTGTGGAACACCACAACATAGATCAACTGACCTGGAGTGTATTCCATTTGCAGATACAATTTGTGTCCTGTTGACCAAGTAGGACTTGAACGACAGTAAGGCTGTATCATGAATGCCAAACTGGAGACGGTGAAGTAATATATCATGGTCTATTGTGTCAAATGCTGCAGACAAATCAAGGAGGGTGAGTACTGTAATCTTTCCGCTATCCAACGCAGAGCGAATGTCATTAACTACTTTTAGAAGAGTAGTTTCAGTACTGTGGCAAGGGCGATATGCAGATTGTACATTGCTAAAAAGACTGTTTGAATTTAGATGAGATACAAGCTGGGATAGAACAACCTTTTCTAAGATTTTTTAAATGAATGGGAGATTAGAAACTGGGCAGTAGTTCTTTAAATCGTTATGGTCTAGTGTTGGTTTCTTCAGCAGAGGCTTTACAATGGCAGTTTTGTGCACTCTTCATCACAATTGTACGTACGAAATCCATAGAGACAGGTTCAAATGCTGCTAATGGTTGCCGCTCAAATTCTGTATCCCAACTGTATGGTGACAACGAGTCAATTGAAATTGTGGTGTCAAGCTTATTTCTAATGGTTTGTACTTTGTCATGGAGAAATTTGCAAACATGTCCAGAAGGTCGACTGGAGAGAAGGTAGTTGGAAGTGGTGTTGATTTGTTCCCTTGACATTAGCTTGTTAGTAATCTCGAAGAGCTCTTTGCAGCTGGAACTTTCCATGATCTTTGTAGTGTAGTGGGCTGATTTCGCTGCATGGACTATATTTGTGACATTCTTCTTAGCAACTTCATAGATTTGCTTATGAATAGTGAGTCTGGTGGAAAGCCAAAGCCTCTCAGCTTTACGGCAGTCTCTTTTAGCAGTACGAAGCTGGTCCCTAACACTGCTATACCATGGAGAACACTTTTGAATTGATACTCTGCACTTGATAGCTGGGACATGTTTGTCAAGTAATGAACGCAGACAGTTATCGAGTTGTTCTGCGATAGGAGGTAAGCAAGTTGTTAGGTTAGCTTGGATGTCGTGCATTAATTTGGTTCTATTTATCATACGGAGGTTTCTCTTAGTAGCAGATAAAGGTGGAGGGTTAGGGACTGATATGTCAAGATGGCATATAATGCAGAGGTGATCTGATGCAAGGTCATGGGATACCAGGGAGGACCGTAGAATGTTATCAGGTCTATGAAGAATCCAGTCTAAAATGTGACCATTTTCATGGGTGGGTTGGTTAACTGACTGTTTGAGGTTGAAAACATTAATGGAATCTATGAGTTTTGATGTATTTGAGTTTCTGGTACAGTCAAAGTGAAAGTTGTTGAAATCTCCAAGAATAATCAGGTTGCCACCTATCGAATTTCCATAGTCCAGAAGATTTGGAAACTGCTCCAAAAAGAGAGAGTCAGCCAGCTTGTTTTTTCTACTAGGAGGAGGGCGGTATAGGCAGAAAAAATGGACTGACCTTTGCTTCAGTGTGAGTGTGGTTTGGACTAGTTTAAACGATGTGTGGTCGAAATTGAATGTTGTGGTGTAGTTAAGACGTTTTATCATGGAGTTCTTTGTGATGACAACAATTCAACCTCCGCGAGAATTATGGGGGAACGACTTGATGGAGTAACCAGTGGGTGTCAAATCCGCATACTTGAGCTCATCGCCTGATGTTTTTAGCCATGTTTCTGTCAAGAAAAATATGTCAACATTTTCGTCGTTGATAAAATTAACTATTTCTGTGCGCTTTTCCGGTGGTCCTACTGACTGGGCTTTGAATAATGCAATGCGCAGAGGTATTTCTTGGATAGTTGACACAAAGGTTGATGAATTAATTGGGATTTGAATTAGGTTATCTAAATTAACGGTCAAAAATTTTTTAAATGGTTGTGCCAAAATAAGGGAGATAACTGGAATTCTTCTTCCTGTTCTACGCCGGCCAGCTTTGAAACGTTTCTTTTTTCGCTTCTGTTTACATTTAGGTAATGATGATTGTAGTCCCAGTTCGTTTAGTCTAAAGCATAATGTAGTGTGAAAAGCCAAGAAGTGAACATTTAAAGCAATTAATGAGGGTCCATCGTAGCATAAACAGGTTGACAGGTGAGTATCACGTGACGGCGGTTTGTTCAAAAACAGTGGAGCAAGACAGCTGAGAAAAAGTCTAATTATTCTCGTTTCCACAGCAAGGAGATGAAGAAACACATACAAATTTAACAGCCAATACATAATGAACACAATAACGAAGATGAAAACAGGCAACAAGCACAAATATCATGAAAACGGCACTAAAAAACAGAACAGCTGCTTCAAGCCAGTTAAGCGATAGTGGCCATCTTGTTCTGATCCATATACTTGGGGTTTTCACCAGAAGTCTTGTTATAGCTTCTGGTTAGTCCTAAATAAAAATCATGCATATCTGACATTCAGAAAATCTTGTAATGGCTACTCCTAAATTGATGGTCATATTGGTATGTGCTTTTCACCAAATAATACATGAAAGTGGTGCTGATCTGACTTTCTAATATGGCCATCATGGCAGCCATCTTTAAAGTCCTATTAATATCACTTAGAAATACGAGATGGTTGTATCACACTGCAGTTAAGATAAGATAATAATTCTTTATTTCAGACGACATAGTCCATACATCTAAATTAAAATATAGATATAAATTAAAAGCATTGTAAACATAAAAGAACATCTATATCATATGTACAAGTATACAGATACATCTACACAATTAACTGTGTACTGCATTGTTAAGAATGAAATTAAGTGGCACATTTAAAAAGTCATTTGTTCCATCTACAAATAATATGAGAATTTAAATGAATCTCATAGTTCCAAAGAGATTTCAGTATACAATTCTTACTACTAGATATTCTTGTCATCATTGAGAATACATTCTTTCTCATTACTTCATCAAAACTGAATACATTATAATTTACAAACCTCTTGGAGGCACTGTTCCATCTTGGAAGACCTAATAGAAAACAAAGACTATTATTATAACTAATAACTAGTTTTCTTTTCATAAATTCAGAACAGAGGAGCACAATACATAGTGCAGCAATAAGATTTGAATAATCTAATTTTGATATTCAGTGAACAATTCTTAAATTTACGTAGAAGCATGTTTGTTCGAGTACACAAAAATCGGTAATGTCTCATATCTCCCTTATCTGACCGATTGGATTTCAAAATATGACCCAAACACGTATAACTGTTGACATACATAAGAGCATTGCCGTTATTATGTACAGGGGGAGGAGATGGTAATTTGAAAGAAGTTGGCTGAAAGACCATGCATACTTACTTTTTTGTATTATAGGTGATATCATTCTCAAATGCGTATTGTTCGCATATCTTTAATAATTTCCTTAAACCTGTGACAGAAGGACTTATCAATGACATATCATCAGCACGACTAAAATTGTTAAGGAACAACGCATTTGGTGGCAGATGTGACCCCACGTAACTCTGACCCAGCTTACCATTTAACTTGTCTATATATATATTAAATAACAATGGGAAAGAATACCTCCTGCTTCACCCATTGGTTACATGGAAAGCGCTGATATTACACTTCCCCATCACACATAATACAACTGTTTGCCATACCAGTGAACTAAAATATGAACTATGTAGACAGGTATTTTAATATTAATCAACTTTTTAAAGAGTGTCTAATGATTGGCCCTATCAAATACCTTACTAGCATCTAAAAAGCATGCAAACACTGGTATGCCATGCTCTACATAAAAGCTGAGTTTCTTTAAAGGCATATAGGCATAAATCTGTTGAATGCTGCTTTTTAAAACCAAACTGATTATTGGAGATTGTGACTTCACATCTTTGCAGTATGATGCATTCAGATATTTTGGAAATAATAGGTCTGTAGTTATTTTTGTCCACCATGTTACCAATTTTGCTCTTTTGTAGCAGTGTAATTGTAACTTTTGTGAAATCATCTAAGAAGAAATCATCAGTTAAGAAGATAGAGTTTAATTTGTATTCCTGAAAAATATTTTCGAACAATAGAGCATCAGTCCCTTTGAATGACTCTTGTTTTTATTTCATTGACAAAAACAGTAAAAATTGTAGAGTAACAAATACATTTTGATCAGAATTTATATTTCATTGTTTTCAGCAAGCAAGCTTATGGCACTCTGAAATGAATTTTAAGGTCAAGAGTCTTGACTTTGATTTTTATTTGTGAGTATATATGGTATGATAAAAGAAATAATTATGACTAGATTTTTATCACACTTAGTTTGTGGATATATTTGAAGAATACTTTGAATTCCATTCAATAACATGGTGTTCTTTTCACAAAAATACAATTCTGCATGGGTATTTCATGAGAGTTTCTGAAATCTGTCAGGTTAAAGATAAAAGACCAAGACAAAAATATGTATATGGCACTTAATCATGTTTGTTTAAGTATATAAGAAAATATTCTTATTATATTTGTGATTGTTGGAGTTGCTTTCAGAGATGATTTTAGTATTCAGCAATTAAAATAGGTGAAAGGGTGAATAAGATTAACTTCTTGACAACACCTACAAATTCTTTTCAGCCAGGAGAGTATCAGACTACTCATCGGTCTCTTGTTTAATGACAAAGTCAGTATTGCAAATGAATGACAAAAGAATAGCATAATAAGTCCTTTGTTTAAACTGACTTTAAACTCTTTAGTTCAAAGCTTCTTGTTTGTATGGGGTTATTTCTGTACAGTGTACATATGAGAGCAGATATGCCAACTCGTCTGATTTGGTCAGAACAGAAAAGATGGTTCAGATCAGGACAGGTCAGGAGATTTTAAAAATTTGGTCAGTAGTTTTGACCTCAAAAAAGGACGGTTTCATTGACCACATTTTTAGCTTGAAAATGGACAAAAATTACAAGAATTGAACAAATATATATTGTTTGATTATTAAAATATGGTTAAATATATATAAAAACCATCTCATCAGATCAGTACTTTCACATTAACTTCTTGCCATTCATGCTCTTCATATATGACCGCTCTGGTGGCCTAGTCGTTAGAGTGTCCACCTTGGACACATGATGCCCTAGTGCTAGACGTTACTATAAACTGCCACATTGCAGACATCACAGCGATATGACTACGTTTTTTTTTTAAGCTGCATTAACAATCCACATCACACACACCCACACTTCATATATATATATATATATATATATATATATATATATATATATATATATATATATATATATATATATATATATATATATATATATATATATAGCATTTCTTAGTTCATTGCCGGATTGTATTGGTGGCAGTCCTAATCATTGTTGATCTTAACACTTAGAAGATGATGTACTGTTTACTTCTTGTTGGTTTGTTCAGACTGCTGACTGCCAGACCTGCTCAAGATTAGTACTGTCTGAGTCTGATGTTTTAATATCAGTAAGATTCTCCACACGAAACACAAATGCATACATTATACAATTCACCTTCACGCCCATTGTGGCTTGAAGTCTAATTTGCAGTCACCATTGTTATTATCATTATCATCACCACTCTTTAATAATGACAATCAAATCTGGAAAGTTATTTGGAAACAAAGACCTTGTTCATCCAAGGCATTATGGATTACAATGGCAGTTAGTGATTTGTACTTAATCTTGGTAGCATTCACATTTACAAAGGACTAAATCAAGGTCAGTGTTGTTTATATCAGTTTTTGATATGCAGCTATTCATAGTAGTGTCAAGCATTGTGCCAAAAAAATCATGATTGCTGGTCACATTCTGCAGATCTTCACTTACAACAGTGAGTTTATATAATAAATTATCACCGCTCTGGTGGCCTAGTGGTTAGAGCATCCGCCTCAGATGCAGAAGGTCATGGGTTCGATCCCGGCCAAGTCATACCAGAGACTTATAAAAATGGTGCTTACAGCTGCCTCGCTTGGTGCTCAGCATTAAGAGGTTATTGTTAGGACTGGTCGGCCTGGTGTAAGGATAATGTGACTGGGTGGAACATCATGCTACATGTCTGCGGCATGCTGCCCCAGTGCTAGATATCACTATAAACTGTCACACTGCAGACATCGTAGCGATATGACTGAAAAATTGTTAAAGCTACATTAAAAATCAAAAATCACACATAATAAATTATCAATAATATTATTATTATTTATTATTATTGTTGTTGTTGTTGCTGTGGGGTTTAAGGCCATTTTTCAGCACACGATAGGCTATGCATGGCGGCCAGTATTAATGGTAGAGGAAGAACCCAAGAAAACCCTGGGAAGAACAACCGACCCACGAGAAGCTACTGGCAAACTTTCTCACATACCCACATTGGCCGAATCCTAGACTCGAACCCACGCAGACAGAGGTGAGATGGCAGTGATCCGTAATGGAGAGCCCTTTAGACCACTCGGTCACTCAGGGCCCCTTTATTATTATTATTATTATTATTATTATTATTAATATTTTTAATAATATTATTTGACAATTAAGATTATGATTTCTTATGAACAATAAAATACTCACTATGTGAGGAGTTTTTGTATATTTGCAAGAGAACTTTTGTGCGATTTATGATGGGAACATTATTTTGACTAAATCTGAAAAATGCAACTAGAAATGGGATAATATGTTGAGCTGTAAAGTTGGCAACTGACTTCACGGCACTTGTAGTTTTATCCACATCTGATGGCAGATTTTGAGAACATGGATTTCAACAATGTCATAGTTGTTGTCATGGTTAATATACTTTTAAGAAATCTTGTTTCTGAATGACATTATCACTGGTCTACAATTTTTTAGAAGTCTTCTGCTTCAGAGATAAAATGTGCTATTTATTATGGATTTTGATCTGCTGAATTCAAATATGACAATTAAAACAACTGATTGGCTACTGTTTCCAAGATATTTAAGTTTTTACATTTTCTGTCTGTCTATAGATAACAGAGTTTTAATCATAAATTGTAAAGCTAGATCTATTCATGTGTTTATGGTTGATTTACATGATAATATTTCACTTGTTCTGTTTATGTAGCACTTTAGAAAACAGCAAAAGGGTTATATAAATAAAATGTATTATGAAACAAACGGCAAACAACTATTTTGTATATAGAAGTACATAGTTTAGTCCTTATTCAGTGTCTACTCAGCACTTCTTGTCTTGTCTCTTGTATTCATTAAATGGAGCATCTCTTGTCGCTGTCCAGCAATAGTCTGCAAGCATTGGTGGGCTCCATTTGCCCTGATAGCATTTCTCCATTGTTGCGATGTTCTGGTGAAATCACATGCCGTGGTCATCGCTCACTGCTTCACAGTTCAGTGGGGGAAAAACTTTGATTATAGCGCAAAAAATGTATCTTTATTGACATGTTGCAAGCAAGGCTTTTGTATGCCTTGAGGAGGTTTTCCACCAACTCCATGTAGTTCTCTGCCTAGTTTCCAAGAAATCTTATTGCCAATAACTGGAAGGCTTTCCATGCCATCTTTTCCTTGCCGTACAGTGCATCATGAATATGAGGACCAAGAAAGACACCTTCCTTTTATCTTGGCTTCAGTTAACCTTGGAAGTTTTCCACGAAGGTGCTTGAAAGCTGCTTGTGCTTTGGCCATGGCCTTGACAGAATTCTTCATCAGACCCAGTTTGATGTGCAAGGGTGGTAACAAAATCTTCCTCAATTCAACAAGTAGTGGATGCAGAACACTATTCCTCCCAGGCTCCAATGACTATCAGAGTGGCCAAAATCTCTTGATGTAGTGGGAAGCTCTCGCACAATTATATTATCCCATTCGCAGAAAAAACAGCAGTACTTTGTGTATCCAGTATCCAGTCTGCAGATAAAGCAAGAGAGCGCGAACTTTCAAATTGCCACAAAGCTGCCACTGATGTTGGTCTTAGTTTATGCACATCAAAAATTGTTTCATGTTTTCATAGGTTTCCTTCATGTGGACTGCATGACCAACTGGAATTGATGGCAAAACATTGCCATCATGCAGCAAAACAATGAACAGTTGCCACTCACCTAGATCATGAATGATATTGAGGGCTGCCATCACACCATCAGTGTTGTTGCGGGCTACAAGATTATCTTCCATGTAGAAGAATGGGAAAAGATCCTTTTGACGAACGTGTTCTGTCTGGCCCGCAGGGAAAATTAAAACAACACAGAATTCTGGCCTGTGAACAGTAATTATATGAAAGAAATAAGTGTTTGCAGCCTATGAGTGGTCTTAAAAAATGCAGTCAGGCTCTTGGCCAATAAAGGTTGTGCACCCCACTTTTGATGATCATGGAACATGGAAACCCTGACATGACCTGCCAGAAGATTCCACTGCTATAGTCCTGAGCCCTCTGCATTACTCTTGAATAGTTCCAAATCCCTGACAAGGTCATTCAGTTCACCTTGTGTTATGAGGTGTGGTTCAGAGGAGGAGGATGGGAGAAAATATGAGACATGTGACACTGATGGTTCAGGACTTGAAGTTTCATCCTCTTCCTCTTCCTCGTTTGACTGAAGTGAGAATGATTCTGGTGCATCAGGAACCGGCAATCCTTCTTTGTAGGGTACTGGACATATAGCTAATGGAATGTTTGAATAATGCAGAGTGCACTTTTTCTTCTTTGACACACCTTTCCCAACTTGAGGTACCATGCAGTAACAATTGCTGATATGATTTTGGCTCTGTCCAGATCAATGGCACTGCAGAAGGCATAGATTTCCTTTTCCTTTTCAACCACTGGCAAAGATTTGTTGCACAAGTGTTGCAGCATATGTGTGGGGCACACCTCTTGTCCTGATCTCCAATTTTGCAGCCAAAATAAAGGTGATAGGCTTTCTTAAACCATAGTGGTTATACTGTGCTTTTGTGATGCAAAAGTCTCTCCACCACAAACATAGAAGTTATCTGCATTGTTCACAGAAGTATGAGGCATCTCTGCTCACTTTGGCTAAACAGAAATGTGTCCCTTTGCAAAATCAAATACTGACAAATAAGAGAGCATGACACTATAATTTCTAGAGCTAATGTAGGGCAATATGTTCAGCAGAGTGATGTAAGCTTTATTATGATTGCATCATCCATGACTTCTAGGAATAACATGATGCAATTCATATCATGTATGATGCAATACCATCTTCAGATTGCATCATTCATTGTTTTGCCTAAAAAGCAAGTACTGTCCAAACCCAGTCATAGATTTATTCATAGATCTAGTCAAAGATGTATTTTGGTCATTTCTGGTTTAAATAATTTAGGTCCCTTCCCTTTATAGCTAACTTATTCTCCACCATTCCCAAGTCAAGGGTTCTGTATACTGACCAGGTATCATATCTTTAAAACTAGAGCCAATCAACAATTTTGAGTATCATTTTTGTTTTCAATGACCCAGAATTAGTCGGGTTTGACTACATTTATTTCGGAAGCATTTTGGCTGTAGAGGCAACTGGGGGCAATGTTCTTTAATGTTACCCCTGACAAGGAACCCAAGAGGCAATGTCCTTCAATGCTGCCCCCACTTTGCCACAGAGAACAGTTTTTTAAATATTTGTTTTGTTAAGAATTGCGCCCATTACACCAAGATGAAGTGAAATACTAATAATATTTCAGGTGCCAAGAAATAAAGCTCCGGATGGCACCCCACCCCTCTTCACCTGGCTCCTATAATCAAATGTCCTGACTCCCTCACACAGCCATTGCATGTGATGTCATTCTTGCCAACATAACAGACATTAAAATGAGCTTTACAGGAAGAGCAAAATGCATATTTGTGTCTCTTTGAATGAGAATGTAACCAGTAAAATCTCCCTTTTCAAACAATCATAGAATTTCGTGTGATATTTTGGTTGATTGTGTTTTTGTGTTTTGGCATTCACATGCTTTGACATTTCAACATATTGTTAACACAGAAGTTTTATGCCACTTAAGCTCCTGAGTAATCCATCCATGATCAAGTAACATATTTAATCTGTCTAAAGTACCTTCGATCATATGTAGTATAGACTCTAATCCATTTTGACAACTTTAATCACCAAAGCAAAACATACCTTGTAAACAAAATCAAAGTAATATTTCTTGTTTTATGCTGATTGGGCTCTTTATTAACCCAACCATAATCAGTTAACATCTTTAATCATATTTTAATTTCTACATTTCACACTGTATAATCCATCTCATCAAACACCAAACAAGGAAGCCAGGCAGCCATGCCACCAGGATTAAAGGGTAAAATTAGCAACTACTTTATCTTGACCTGCCTAAGGCAGTTCAGTCACATGATCACAGGCAATATTACCATAATATACTACACTAGAAGCAAATGTGAAGAAACAAAAAAATCAAAAAAATTCACTTTTTCATGGAAGATTTCAGTGACAAAATATTAGCCATCATGATTAATTTTTCTTCAATCCAGAAGTAGTAAAAAGAATCAGAAAATTCAAAACAAGAAAATGGAAATGTGATGCTGCTACCATATTTACTTGATATTCTTTGAGTCATTCAGCATTGAGGAAGTTTATAATCATTTAATTTCAGTGCAACATTCATTAGAAATAATGTATATTCTCGAGAGATCTGGAAGTTCCAGCGATACCAGTTGATTATCAACTACGAGCTTCGGCCCATCCTTCCACCACCACTGATTATTTTTAGCCTGATCTACCTCTCCCTTAAATTCATCAAGAGACGCTGCCAAAGGAAACGTGACTTCTTTGACAATGGTTTGAGTGAGTATTATCGTATTAACCTGTTTACAAGCCCATCATCCTCTTTTACATAAATATATCTTGATATGATTTTAAGCCCATTCCATGTCAAGTAAAAAGTTTATAAGGAATGGTATATCATATTAAAAATAACTGTAATGAAATTATTCCCTATTATGGAATCTCAGCCTCGGAGCATATTTATTATTATGTACTTGCGAATCCAACTGGATCTATGCAGTTTTCTAGGAGTAATCAGTAGAACAGTCAGCATAGACCCTGATCTGCTTGTGCGTGTGATGTTGGATCAGTTGCATCTGGTTTGTGAGTACATTCAGTAATTGTCTTTTAATGTGTTGTTTGTATTTGTACAACAGATTAAATTAACGATGGCAAATAATTTTGAATTATGATGAATTTGGTTTGTATCTTTGCTAGCTATTGTTTATCCTTCAGACTTAGTATGTGAATGTAACTTACACATCCCTACAAGCTAATTTAAAACTAGGTTGTTGTGACCAAAAGAAATAAATTGATCCTTTTATGATTTTAGTCTAGTGCAAAGAATTACTTGGGCAAAATACAGCTGTCTCTCTATCTTAAATATTCATATTTTAACATGTATATTGGCACCATAGTTGGTTTGTTAAGTGTGAACATCATACCTGCTATAGTATGACATATGACAGGAAAACACAGTTTTTGACTCCTAAACCCCCTGACATGGTCTTGTATCATAATACATGATTTTCAATAATCATAGGAGGAAAACAAATGACATTTGTTGACCACCACTATATACAGTATGTCTCAAGCCTGTCTGTATAGACTGTAAACAGTCCTGCTAAAATCCCATGTAAAACTATCATTGGGCAATTAATGTATCTGATTTTCTTGGAGTCATTTAAATGTAAGGCAGTCATAGATGAGCAATCACCATTCAAAATAATTGGTCCTCGTATGTGAGAGGTCATTGGTCAAAGACCTAATTAGGGTTAGCACTGGTTAGTCTGGTGTCAGGATATTCTGATGGGGGTGGGACATGATGCTACATGTCTGCTTCATGATGCCCCATTGTTAGACATTACTAAATCTGCTATACTGCAGACATCAATGTAATATGTCTAAAAAATTTAAAGCTACTTTAAAAATCTAAATCACACAATTGGCTGGGAATAGCTATGATGGGATTCCATGTCAAGTCCTTGAACACTGGTGTGGTAGAGACCATTAGGCTTATCTGCATAGGTAAAGTTTACCAAGTCTAATGACCCAGTTTGTTTAAGAAGTACAATCAAAGAGATGAATCAAAGAATAAATACTATCACACATCATTGCCTTGAATGAGAATGTTAAAGCCATAATTATTAAACATTACTAGCAAGTTTATGATCAGCAACAGGAATTTACTTCATATATAAAGGCATAACACAGTTATTTCAGTGAAACACAGTTATTTCAGTAGTCAAAATAGTGTTCAGGTGGGGTTAATTTTTTAAGGCAAAATGTCAAAATGCAGCTGTGCTTCCAGAAAAGATGTCTGTCTGTGAAACAAGCAGAACCCAGCCAAACTAAATTTAAGAACTTGAATTTGACTTTTTGAAGTGCACCTTGAAGGTGAACATTTTATCTAGTATACACTCTGCAAACACCATATCAAGATTAATCATTCTTGAGTGAACCACATCTGTCGACATAAACAACACCACCCAGCATGTTTGCCAATCTCTCACAGCAATGCAGATCCAGAAAGATCATTTTCTGTGCTGAGCAAAATTCAACAAGATCTTCTGGAATGTTTGAACAATAGTAGCATACATTAGCAAATGAGTGCGAAGGTGAACATGAATGACGTCTGTATTACCTTCACCCCCACCCACCCCAATGCACACACACAGACCTGAACTATTGAGAGCAGGTAAAACTGCATCAGATTAAGAAAATATTTCACTGTCCAATAAATTTAAAAAATAGAAACTTTTTTTATTTAATGTCTTGTAGTTATGTTTGAGCATGGCCACGTGTGGTGATCAATTTGCCATTTTTAGTTTGCAAGTATATTGAATGCTTCAGAGAAAACAGATATGTTATTTTCTTATTTTTATCAGATTTGAATTTCAAGTGTGCACTGACCCACCTATGGAGCTCAAAGCATTTTCTGAGTCTCATGAAAAGTAATGTCGTCCAATTGACAATAAGCTTTATTATATGCTACGTTTTTTATCCGTTAACTTTACAGTGTCAGAATCGTGCAGTATTTTACGATATTGAACTTGCATGCAATTCATGTTGAACTCGCCTGAATAAAGGAACTACTTTCTATTGTAAATAAACAATGGACACAGATGGGGGGCCTCGAGTGGCAGAGTGGTCTAAAGCACTCTCCATTACGGATCACTACCATCTCACCTCCATCTGCATGGGTTCGAGCCTCGGATTCGGCCAATGTGGGTATGTGAGAAAGCTTGCCAGTAGCTTCTCATGGGTCAATGGTTCTTTCCAGGGTTTTCCCAGGTTCTTCCTCCACCATTAATACTGGTCGCCATGTATTGTCTGTTGTGAGCTGAAAAATGGCGTTAAACCCTACAATAACATAACAACATGGACACAGATGCCAGCACTTTTGATTTATTTTATTTGTCTGTGGATGAAGTAAACTAACTAAATGAACTAAAGCAGATGTTTCATGGACTGCCACATACCAGTTGCTTTGGCACATTCCGCATTGATTTTTTGATACACTGTTTTGGATTTAGGCTGGCTATAGACGCCAGACAGGGTCTTTACAAATAACATGCAAGTGACAAATCATAAACTGTCTAATTTGGCTGGTAATAAGAATGGCAAAAAATATACTTAGAGTCTTACATCCTGAATTTCCTCAAAATGTATCTTCTTAGTTCTGCAAATCCTAATTAAATGAGCCATGTCATGGGTTCTCAAGCTTGATTACACATTTTGAAATTGTACTGTAATTTCGACTATATTCCAAGTGCAATTGCATCCTTCTTACTGCACTCAAAATGAAATAAACATTATATTCCATGGCATCTGATAATTGCAATTGAAAGTCTTCATATTTTTCCCACATTATGATTTCAAACATTCAATGGCAGAACAAAGACACTTGCAGAAGTCAGCATGTTGCTCCATCGCCGCTGAAATCTGATGTACTTCATGAAGAATTGGCACATAAATGCAGTCCATAATCACGAAATTTCATAGAAACAACAATAATATCAAAATCTATTCCTTCCAGGTCAGATGGAAAAGTTGTTGCGGTGCGCATTCATTCACAATATGACTCTAAATTTCAAGTAGACCAAAACGCAATTTTCTTTTGAAAGTTATGTATAGTGTGTGACTAAGTTCAAATTTATCTGGGCGGAGTTATGTGCACATTAATACTGTTGTTGTTGTGTAATGATGAATATGCGCTTGTGTATTTATTTCGGAATACGGCATACAGTCAGTTACTTTGTTTCATGTAGTGTATTTTTGTTTATATAATTAAGCCTTAGGTAGAATAAGAAAATGAGCATATAATAAAAAGGTTACTGTGTTTGTGTGGGAAAATATGAACTCGTTTTGTCGGATATACTGCACTTCCAAGATTGTGCAGTATTTCCATCTGAAAAACTTGTTCCTATTTTCCCAGACAAATGCAGTAACTTGTAAATATTTTCATAACAGTCTATAGAAAATGATTGGAAATTCAAATCTGAATAAAAGAAAATAACTTGTCTGTTTTCTTCAAAGCATTTATACACGTACAGAGAAAGAAATAGTTGGTCTACTTAGCATTGTTAATATCAACACCATACACATACACATATGTGCAGACACTCACATAGTTAAAACCACACTGACATTAAATAAAAACGTCCATGTCTTTAAAATCCGTTGGATGGCAAAATATGTACTTAATTAGATGCAGTCTTTGCTGCTCTCAGTACACCTCTCCCGTGATACTCATGCACAGTGGTGTCCACAAACATAAACCACACTATAAAAGTGAGTGTGCGAGTTGCCTAGGGACCTCCCAAAAATCCATTAGACATCAAGAAAACCGGGGGCACCAGTGGGGGGGGGGACTGTGCCATTTAAATAACAAATCCTTGTTTTACAATTATGTTGATAATAATTATAGGTTACTGCATTTGTATGGGAAAATATGAACGAGTTTTTCGAATGGAAATACTGCACGACCTTGGGAGTGCAGTATATCCATCCGACAAAATCAGTTCATACAAATGCAAATCCCATACAAATGCAGTAACCTTTTTTTTTATATGCTAATTTTTTAAATTCTGCCTAATGCTTAATTATATTAACAAAATACACTACACGAAAGAAAGTAACCAAATGTATGCCACATTCCAAACTAAATACACAAGCGCATATTCATCATTACACAACAACATTATTACTGCGCACATAACTCCGCCCAGATAAATTTGAACTTAGTCGCATGCTCGACATAACTTTCGAAAGAAAATGGCTTGTTTAGTTAAAGTTGAAATTTGGAGTCATATTGTGAATGAATGTGCATTGCAACAACTTTTCCATTTGATCTGGAATGAATAGATTTTGGTATTTTTTTCTTTGATTCTACGAAATTTTGTGATTATGGACTGGATTGGTATGTGACAATTCCACATGAAATACATGGGATTGAAGAAGCTAGGGAGAAGCATGTTGACATCTGCAAATGTGTTTCTGTTTCTGTCATTGAATGTTTGAAATCATAATGTGGGAAAAATAGGAAGTCTTTCAATTGCAATTATCAAAAAGACGCTATGGAATTTAATGCTTATTTCATTTTGAGTGCAGTAAGGAGGATGTAATTGCACTTATCATCGAAATTACAATACAATTTCGAAATGTGTAATCAAGATTGAGAACCTATGATATGGCTCATATAATTCAGATTTGCAGAACTGAGAAAGTATATTTTGAGGAAATTCAGGATGTATAACTGTAAGTATATTTTTTTGCCATTCTTATCACCAGCTAAAGAAAACAGCATATGACTTGTCACTTGTATGTTATTTATAAGGACCTGTTTTTGCCTCTGTTGTATACTGTAGCTAGCCTAGATCCAAAACATTGTATCAGCGTGGAATGTGCCAAAGCAGCTGGTATGTGGCAGTCCACGAAACATCTGTTTTAGTTCATTCAGAAACAAATTTAAACAACCACAACGTAAAGCGCCTGTTACGTTAGTGTACATGATTTGTTTACAAATCAAAAGTGCTGGCGTTTGCGTCCATTGTTTGTTTACAATAGAAAGTAGTTCCTTTATGCACATGAATGCTATATGTGTATTGGCACACGGGTTCAGTATTGGGTAATATTGCATGACTCTAACAATGTAAAGTTAACAGGGAAAAAAATGAGCATATTATAATTGTCAATAATGCACTTTTTCTAATGAAGCTGGTTGCTATTCTGCATAAATTACATTTACTTTCAAATTGTCCAACATGTGAAAGATCGTTAACATTATTCCAGCTGGTTTCAACAACCATCATGTGTACACGAAAACATCACTACTTTTTGTTTAGTCTGGTTTTTGGAGTAATATTTAATAATATAGTGCCAAGTTGGGAGTCATTGAAGCAGGGAACTAGACTAACTGTTGATACACCACCAAGCAAGATTCCATTTTTTAAAAACTAGCTCCTATTTCAACAGACATTGTACACTCCAGAAAAACTTATGTTGATATATTGTGCTACGTGTTTAGGCTCTCATAAACAGTAACAAGAAAAAAGTGAAGACAATAAGCTTTGTAAAATTTAACAAATTAATTTATTTCCCTAGAAAAAAAACAAGGTAAAAATTGAGATAAAGAATTTATGGTTTTAAAAATCAAATCCAAAAATAATCCAAGAATAAAAAAAAACAAGTCCTGGTAATAAAATGTTCTTATGAATGAAGTTAGAGTCCTGACAAAATCCAAAATGGAAGGCGATGACATGCTATAGTCAGTGTAGTACTGATGTGCCTACAGTTCTTTGTTGAACCACAGAAAGTAATATTCCAGTTTTGAATTCTAAATAAAATTTCAATAAATGTCTTTATCCAAGAATTCTGTACTTAAATATACCCAGGCAAAAGAATTAATCTCTTAGAATCCAATTAATTTGAAGAAAAATTTAAATTTAACTCCAACTAGTCACAACACCTTGATGTCTAAGTGTTTAAATGCCCAAATAAAATTATTACTCAAAACATCTCTATTAAATCTGGCTAGTGTGCAAAGCAGACACTCAGATAAGGGTCAACCCTCCAGTAAAACCAGAATTTCTATATGTTTAACGTCACATACTCCCAGTACAGCCTCGATTTTACTCTAAATTTCACACTATGAATGAATAAAAAATTAAAGAAATAAAAGTTGTTCACTGATTCTGAATCGAGATCAGAAACTTGGTCAGTATTTGATACAGAGTTCTAATATTAGGTTTTCGAAAAACTGAACCGAATTTCTGAAAAATGTCAATTCCATTAAATAAAATTACATTACAATAGCATGTAATGGAATAAAAAATTTTTATACTTAAAACAAATGATTAAATTAAATCAAATATAAATTAGATATACATACAATTGCTTAAATGCTGCCACTGCTGTGCTTCATGAAGTAAAATTCTGTCAACAAGTTAGATTTTCAAGATTTGTGACCAGATTACAGAAATTGCTAAAAATAAACAAGACTTATTCCCCAATAAATACAGTATTTGCTTTATGCGGTTGTATTAAAAGTTTGCACTAATATTTCTTTTCATTCAGAGCTTTTCTTATCTCACGATGACATGGAAAAACTGCACGACTTTGAGGAGGAATGTGCTGAGGATTATTTCAGAGAGAAAGAACATCAATTCCAAGCATCAAATGAGGAAAGAATACGAGTCATTAATGAAAGGTTTGTTTTGTCTTTGATTTACCCTTTTAGTCTCAAGTCCAGTGTGACACCTGCCTCCATTTGTTGCCTCTTAACTACTGATCCATCATTACATATGCCTCTGTTGCCTAGTAACTACTGACCAATCATGACACCTGCCTCTGTTTGTTGGCCTAGTAACTACTGATCCATCATAACACCTGTCTGTCTGTTGGTCTAGTAACTACTGATCAATCATGACACCTGCCTCTGTTTGTTGGCCTAGTAACTCTGACCAATCATGACACCTGCCTCTATTTGTTGGCCTAGTAACTACTGATCCATCATGACACCTGCCTGTTCGTTGGCCTAGTAACTACTGATCCATCATGACACCTGCCTCTGTTTGTTGGCTTAGTAACTACTGATCCATCATGACACCTGCCTGTTTGTTGCCTAGTAACTACTGATCCATCACAACACCTGCCTCTGTTTGTTGGCTTAGTAACTACTAATCCATCTTGACACCTGCCTCTGTTTGTTGGCTTAGTAACTACTGATCCATCATGACACCTGCCTCTGTTTGTTGGCTTAGTAACTACTGATCCATCACGACACCTGCCTCTGTTTGTTGGCCTAGTAACTACTGATCGATCATGACATCTGCCTCTTTTGCCAAGTAACCATTGATCCATCATGACACCTGCCTCCATTTGTTGCCTTGTAACTACTGATCCATCATGACACCTGTCTCTGTTTGTTGCCTTGTACAATATGCAGGAGATTGCATCAGAGAGTTTTACAGCCAGCAGGGAACATCCGGAAACTTAAAATTAATTTAATCATTATAACCCCATACTCATACTTGAAGACATGGGAATATTTGGGATTACTTTGTACCATCCTCTACATCCAGACTGTAATGTTGCACTCTGTAACAGACTTCCTAAAATTTAGTCAACATTGCTTAAAACTTTTGTTTGGGCTTTTATTCCAGCATTTTATTTTTAAATCTAATACCCCAAACTTGCACCAATGGTACATTTTGAAATGAAGGTGTGCTGCAGATCAAAACTGAATTGCTTTGACCTGGTTTCCATGGTTAATTCAACGTTGCTTAAATATCATGTGTATGTTTTTATTACAGTATGTTTTCAACATTTTCCATGAAAAAGTTGCCTACTGCAAGACCATCGTGGAATAAAAGTGTTTGGGGTCGCTCACCAGTTATTATGTACTTTTAAGAGAGTGACGTATGTAAGGTGAAGTTGTTCGCATTTAAAACGTGCACAGTGGAGAGAATGTTGGCATACCTCTATGCTACATTAATGTAATGTGGATGATGTTTCTTTGGATATTGTACTTTTGGAAATTGTACATGATTTAAGCACACTGCTAACTAAAATGACTGCTCCTTTGTGCTAAAAAATCAGCCTGAATTAGTCTAAAGTACACTATCCATAGCAGCTATTAAAATAGGGAACATGAATTTTGCCAGACTAGACAATACCAGCTTCTGAAAGTGCAATGAATGAATTACTAAATATATTAAATGTAAAAAAAGCTCTTTTTATACAATTTACCTCTGAAGTTCAGGAAGTGAAAATGACCAAGTAGAGCTAGCACTTTTTTGAAAGGTGCACATCTGGAGTAAGGCCAAGCTGTATACTCTATAACCCATATTACACCCATCAATCATACATCAAAATAAAGGGAATTAAAGGTTCTTTAAATTATACCTAAGATATACAAGGTCTTTTTTAAATAGCCAGTATAACCAGTGAGGAAAGCCAGGGAAATTCTTTTTCTTTAAAATCCTAACCCTATGCAAAATATGAAACTGTAGAGCGCCACCTTTAGCACTCTGAAACTCGATCTTAATTACCTACTTTTTAGGTGATAATAAACACAGCTTGAGAGATACTCGTGTCACAAAAAGCAAGGTTAATTTTGTGAGCTACTGCTTAGCAACAGTGGTAGATTCAAAATCAGAAGTGATTCATGTACAGTATAGGTAGATCTATAAAATAAATTCATGTTCTACCTGTACCTTAAAATAGCAAAAAGCAAACTAAGTCTTCGGAATCCCTTCATTTGAGGCTTCTGTCACAACGATGTGTTGACATAAAATCCTAATCAGGATAGATTCATCCATGTTTGTAAAAAAAATGAGCAAAATTAGAACTCTTAAGCCCATTGTCCATAGGAAAAGGATTAAACAATGCAGTAGAACCAGATGTTTTCCCAATACCAAGGAAAACCAATAATCTTCAAAAACATTTGTTTAACATGACATGCAAACGAATTTTTATGTTCCCATAATTTCTTGATTCAGCTCACAAGGTCTTGTCATATTTTCATTAAAGATTGTGCAAGGCAACATCGAGTCAGGTAAAGTTGGATTATAAAACTTATTGTCATAAAATTTTGTTATATCTGTCCTGACTTTCCTCTTGGTTGTCTCATTATGAAATGGTATAAATGCTTATAAAGTTCTTTCCTTTCCAGGTCAGAGAACATGGTTATGAAGGTAGATGATGTCAACCAAAAAGAGAACTCCATCAAACTTTCCCTTCAGACCGTTGACTATAGACTATCCAAACTAGAGGAAATAGCTCTTCAGAATGCTGAAATGTTGAACATTCTGCAGGCTTTCATTTCCAAATCGGGGATTCGATCTCGCCATATCAGTGCCTCAAGTGATAAGAGTCGTCGTGACAGTCAGGAATCATCTGTTGAAACTGTTGATCTACCTCAGTATTATGACCAGTCAGGTCTCCCTCAGTCTGTTGAGGCTGGTGTTGAGGTTAAACTGCCTCACGACATGACCACTCTAGATGCTACCACATCGGCAATGTCTAATCTGGATGCAAGTACTATGAGAAGTGTACCCTCCCCAATGTTCATACATTCCTCGAGACCAGTAAAAGAAGACTACTTTCAGCGATTCACAGACAAATCACCAGTAAAATCAAGAGGGCTTTTAGAGAGAGCTAGAAGCATGAAAAATCGCCGATCCCTGCCCAGAGTGCATGAGAGTGCACTTGAACCTGATCATGCTTTAGAGCGAAGTAGATCTGAATCTCCTGCTGGTGTTCCTTATCAGTCTCTTTTAGAGAAGAGATATGGTCCACGCCATCTTCAAGTTGACACTAAACCTGCGACACCTAACTTGTCAGACACTTTGTCCTCACCTGAGGCCTACCACGTTTGCCTCCCGGAAGACAAGAACTACAATAACACAAATAATTCAAAACCCGTGTACAGTACAGCCAAATTGGAATCTGACACCCATGTGTCTACTGTGCAGCAGGGAATAAATGAGAACGAAAACTTACAGAGTTGCTTGGGGGATGCCACACCTACCAGTATACAAACAGATTCAAATTTTAATGATCAGTCTGATATTTTTCTTCCTTCAGTAACTTCATTTGTGTCTGATCTTGCAGCCTCCAGCCGTCTTCCAACCTCAGTGGTGACACCATTTACACCGATTCTGACACCACTTCGTGCAGAATATACAACAATAACTGACGAGATAGATACAACCTGCACAATCAATCGAACACCTCCACGAAGTCCCACAACAACGGGCTCTTTCTTTGGAGAAAGCAAATTCTTTCCAGACTGGGAGGAAGAAAGGGACGAGACTGAGGCTTGCAAAATGGAAAAAGCCACTTTGAAGCAAGCAGAAGAAGTTGAGCATAGAAAGATGGAAAAGGTAATACGTTATCGTCTGCGGCAAATTTCGTTGGATGAAAGTGACAGCATAAGTGACATTGCAAAATTAGTGATCTCAGAAATGGACAATAATGAAGGTCATTTTGAGCAAGATGACGATGATGATGTTAACAATTCTGTGGAGCATGTAGATCAAGGAGAAGAAATGATGTATTGTGACCAGATTCAGATCCGAATACGACGTGCATCTGAAGATACTGAATCTCAGGGCCAGGCATTGTAATCATAGAGTTATCTTAAATACTGCAAAGAGAATCTAGTACATTTTATGCACTAGCATATATTTGTGTTATTTTTTAGTTGTACTTCTTTTGATTCCCTTTTTCCACATGCACATCTTTGATTGGTTAATTCCTGTCAAGTTTAGATTTGAAATTTGAATGAATGAGCCTTGAGATCAAAGTGAACATAATGTATTTTTCCAGATCAGCATGAGCTTGTACTATTTTAAGAGAATTTTAAGCAAACTTTTAGTCAAGGCATAATACAATAGATTCCGGTTAATTGGGCCATCTTTTAATTGGGGCAGCCATTCGTTTGGGACAAATCTTAAAGGACAAAATACATGTGTACCTTTTTAACTCCTCTGCATAACTGGGGCAGCTGCTTAATTGGGCCAAAGTGTTAGAGTCCCGATGTGGCCCAGTTACCCAGAATCCACTGTGTATAACTCAGTAGTAACCAATTCAAGGATGATGCAATATCAGGGTCATCTGCCAATGTTACTGTTTTCTTTTGTTCAAGATTATTTATAACCTGGTTATATTTTCATGTACAAGGAGGCTAAGTTTAGTTACCAGCCATTTTTTTCTCCATCATCCTCTCCATTGCTTTTTTTCTTATGCCCCACCACAACAATGGTAAAGCATATTTTGTTTGCCTTGTCCATCAGTCCATTGCCTTTGTGAAGCTTGCCATTTTTGTCATTTTGCACTGTTATGGGTCATCATTGTTCCACGAACACTAATTTCTTCCTTTTTTTTTTTAACTGTTCACTGTTTTCATCTTTGTCATTATAAGGACCATATTGTGTATGTAGCTATGTATAAAATATAACCTAATGTTTATAAGAATAGAATTTTGTGATGCTTAACAGAGCATTGCATTTCCAGCCTGGAACACAGAGCAATGAATATGTTATATTTCAGTTCAGATATCCTTAAATATTATGCAGAAGATCTAAATAATCACATGGATGTGATTAACTATCATCAGACACATTTTGTGTAATTATAGTTTATACCTAGACAGGACATATTGCATTGCTGATAAGTTGGATTTGCTTTAATCTTATCAGATCTGTTCAGTATCTTTTAGAACTACTGATCAATGAACAGAAGAGCTTTCATAGGGTTCTTGTTATCCTTTGGTCATCCATTGCCCATCATCTTTTGTCCAACATCGATTAGCAGTGTTATTTTGTTATTGTAGTGGTTCTAAAACTACTTTTAGGAAAGTCCAGAAACTTGCCATACAGTTTTATCCTGGGGTCTAATTGGTCCAGAATGAAAATTGTTCCCATTGGCAGCCATCTTAAAAATCGTAATGTCACTCTTCTTGAAGTTATGGTTATATCAAACTGTGGATTTCAGAGCAGATCATCTGTCCCAAATGGAAACAGTGACCTCTCTGACCTTTAACAATGCTGGTTTAGTTGCTAGCTTTGAAATATTGCTGCACCTCCTGAAAAGATGTTCGTATGGACAAGGGATTTTCACTAATGAAAATAAAGATCTGACCCTCAACATGGCCACCACAATGAATATTTTGAAATTCTTGTTAAAGGTTCTCCTGAATGACAAAAGATTTTTGATTAAACACTTTGTAAACATGTAGTTGATCTGATTGCATCATGGCTGCTACAGTGACTGTCGTCAAATGTATGTATCAGTCTTCATAAATGGATGGTCATATTTACATTGTCATTCCTTGAATGACTTTTAATGATGTATTTGGTCCCATTTTATCTGTAATGGCTTGTGAACACCATAAATTTAACAAATAGGAAAGATTTTAATCAAGCTTTCTATCTTATTGTCTCATCAACTTTGTGAATGAGTTTGGTAATGCCTTTCTTGACTTGACCTAGGGGTTAAGATCTAAGATCACCACTTATAGATTTTGTACTTCAGTGAACTTGTGAACATATTAAATTGTACCTACTATATTGAACAGAATACCCAAACAAGCCTTAATTATTATCACCTCTTTTACGGCCAAATCTTGCACATAAATTTTCCATTTCTAGCTCATGCATCTCGAACCTTGCACAATTTGTGTGAGGGAAGCAGTCTCCAAAATGGATCTTGTTTATATGTTATGAGCAAGGCCCGGATATTTGGAGAGAATGAACCTCCTTTGTGAAGAGCTTTCAATATAAACCAAACAAACGAGCTCCTTGGGTGTCTAAACTAATGTGAGAAGAAAATAGTTTATGCCATCATTGACTGCATGAAATTTACCCTAAATATACAGATTTGGTATTATGTCAGTTACAATATGCAAACTGATCAGACTTTGTATTAAGTTATATTTTGAAAACAAGTTAATTGTCAGCATTCTGACATCCATTGACTTATGTGCGTTATTACACTAAACATGCCAACTCTTAAGCTTTTACCATAAGACTTACTGAAACGGTCCTTTAACCCTTTACCTCATTGAACAGAGTTACCCAGTGCAGTGTGCTATAAATAGAATACCTGTTACCTATTCAACTCCATACACATAGGCCTGCCTGTTAACTGTTAAGCAATGTAGTGTATGTTACGTTTAACAGCAATTTTAACCATTTTACATTTTTGGTACATTACGTATGGAAAAATTTAAGAGTAAAGTCTGATCATTATAGCTGTGTAATTATTTTTCACAGAAGAATTTTTTTTATGTGCTTTTAAATCTTGAGAGAACTCATTCATCATCAAGTCAGTGAAGCCGTGTGACCAGCCATAGCTGCCATTTCTCATACTAGAGAAATTTACATGTTTTTTGTCCGCGTCTACATCACTAAGTCATCTGAATTTGATAATTTATAAAAACTAATTGCTGCCTACATCAATATCAGAGCCTTTACCTAAGTTATTGAATCTTTCATAGTTGTGATTCTAATCGGGAAAACTTAGTAAGTACTGAATGAAATCTGCAACCTCCATTTTGGAGAGTGGAGAATATGACCCCGTTACTTTAAATAGCAGATTTCGACCTCCATGTATAGCCTATCGTGTGCTGAAAAATGGCGTTAAACCCTACAACAACAACAACCAAGACTAGATCACTTTGACCTATTTTATACACTTGAGTTATTTTTAATTTTCAGCAATTTATTACACCCTCTTGGGTCACATTTTTTAACACATAAAAATTGTTAAATGGGCGAATATCAGCAAAAATAATTTGGTCTTGCCAAAATTAAGTCTCTTTGTACCCTGTTTCACATAAACCTAAGAAAATCAATGTAAGAATGTGTCTTAGCAGGTGTAACTGAACCATACCAAAACAAAGTCTTTGTGACCTAACTTTCATGCTCGAGTCACCTTTTAATTTTGTGCTTTTAGTTTGTTATGCCCAAAATATCTTGGACCACATTTGGCCTGCACACATGAAAATTGGTGTATGGATTCATTTCAAGAAGAGTAACTCAACCATCCCAAACCTAGGTTACTGAGACTTAATTTTCATGCTTGAATGACTTGTGCATTTTCAGTTATTCATTGTTATGCCCTCATTAGATTAGACCCTAATTCAACTACACATGTAAAGTTGATATGCTGATACATTTCAAGAAAACTCATCCAAAACAGAAACTAGACTACTGTGGCATGGGTGAAGCACCCAACCCACGCTGACTTGAGCAGGTTTTGAACCCATAACCACTAGATTACAAGTCTGATACTCTACTGATTAAGCTACCATGTTTTCTCCCCCGACATAATTTTCAAAACTTTGTCACTGGGACCTAAAATATTGATGCATGAGTGACTTGTACATTTTTATCTATTCATTTATTACACCATCAACATTTGGGGCTCCGAGTGACCGAGTGGTCTAAAGCGCTCTCTGTTACAAATCATTGCCATCTCACCTCTGTCTGCGTGGGTTTCAGTCTTGGGCTCGGCAAATGTGCGTATGTGAGAAAGCTTGCCAGTAGCTTCTTGTGGGTAGGTGGTTCTTTCCGGGGTTTTCCAGGGTTCTTCCTCCACTATTAATACTGGCTGCCATGTATAGCCTATCGTGTGCTGAAAAATGGTGTTAAACCCTTCTACAACAACAACAACACCCTCAACATTTGGACCCTATTTTGCCCACACAATGAAAATTGTTATTTGGACACAGTTTGACGAGAATTACAGAACTATGCAATGGTCGCTGTGATCTAGATTACATGCTTGAGTGATTTTTATATTTTAGCCATGTGTTCTTGCATCTTTTATGCATTTAATCCTCTTACATTGAAGCTAATCAATTTTTAAAAACCCATCCTTGATGAAACTTTAATTGTTAATGTATCTCTTTGACTATTGCAGTAACATTTCCTTCCTCAATGCTTATTTATTGGTTTATACACAGCCAGACTGAAGCTGCTGTCATGACGTAGACTCAAAATCAGACTGTATCAGTTGTCATGGCATATCTCTTTCGAAGACTTTTACCTCTCCATGTTAGTAATGATATTCCTATTTACAAGGAAACACCCTGTTTCCTCCTTGACTTACAGGCTTGCAGAGATTTCAGAGTCCAATTTTTTAGTCAATTATTAACTAAAGCTATCTAATATAGTATGGGCTGTGTTCTGGTTCAGTGAAAATAATTCATTTTTTGGCAGTGTTCTGTGAGGAAAGTCATGTTTAGTATGTGCTCTAGTTCTGTTTTTCTCACATTTTACTGTTTTCTAGTCAGAGAGATAACTCCTATTTAGGCTGTGTTCTAGGTATGTGAGATAACTTTGTATTTGGGCTGTGTTTTAGTTCTGTGAGATAAACAGTTTTGTTTAACATAAAATAATGACTGATGTATTATTTTTCACAGAATCTTTAACCAAAAAAAATTCTGAGATGCATATAATAAATAAGGTAAAATATTAAAATAGAAAACAATTATGTCATTCCTACATTATTTAGTCTGAAGTTATAAGTTGATTTTTAAGTGCATTGTACTTTTATGCAGTTTTTGGTAATGGAACTTAGATACAAAAGTCAAAGTTCATGGTCATGGAGGTTTTACTTTATTATATGACAGTAAATTTTGATTATGTTTATTAGATTATCTTTGTACAGGTCAATCAGTAGAAGTCATTATGATATTGTTGTATGGTAAAACTTGTTTTATTCATATACATATTATGGAGTATGTTGTTTTTTGAAGTCTTTGATTACTTTAAGTTTAGTATTATATGTATGAGAAAATTAATTATTTTTTCCAGCAATAATTCAAATTTCTGGTAATTTTTAAACTTGTAAATATGTTTACAAACAAGGCCAACATTTATTCTGGTATTTATGATTTGTCGTTTGTCACATGAAAATTATTGACATTAAATATTACATTTTATTTACAGGATAATATAAAAACTGTAACTTTGCATTTACCTGAGAGAGTAAAAGTGAACATTTATTCTGGTATTTATGATTTGTAGTTTGTCACATGTTGATTAATGACATTAAATATTACATTTTTATTGGCAGGATAATATAAAAACTGTAACTTTGCATTTGCCTGAGAAAGAGTAAAAGTGATCAAGAATGGGGATTACAGCTATACCACGTGAATGAAATTGATGAAACTTGTGTCTTTTTGTATTTAAACTTAATTATTTATCTTACAAATAATTTTCCGTTGTCATTCAGTGAAAAACGTTTTATTATAAAGACAAAGCGTGTAAGCTGACACATGGTTTCTAATCATATATCGTACAAAAAAACACTATTGTTGTACCTAGTTACAATTAGAGGGAATTGAAACTAGTTCTTTGAGAACACAAATTTAATTTCTTTTTAATTTGCACTGCACAAAACCAACACTGGATTCCATCCATTGTCCCACCCATTATTTAATCTGACAAGAAAATAACAAACATCAAATCAGTATGCATACTATAATCAATGGAATAATCAACATAGACCCTGATCTGCAGGCACATTATGCTATGGCAGATCAGGATCTTTGTTGTTTGCGGTTTGACTCTACTTATAAGCAAGTATAGATAGTATCATTCTTACTGAAGTTGACTAATTTATTTGTTCAAAATCAAATGAACTTGTGTTGTCAAGGTTAAGAGTTCTCATTTGTTTAATTTTTGACATATTTTTTCAGAAAACTTATAAGCCACTATATATGATATTTCTGTCCAATCCACTGTATAAATGATTCTTAAATATTTGCTTCATCTGTTTCATGTTTCCAGCATTCTACTGTTTTACGCTTCTTCCATGTCATTATAAATCTGAAATGGACAAGTAGAATTTTGCCAGATTTGAAAATGTGTCATCATATCTGCCCTCTTCCCAGGCTGTGTTAGAAGATTTTTGGGGAATTTGAAAGTGTTTTGAGACCAAAGGGATTTATGCAGATGACAAAAAAATCTGATATCCAATGGATAAAAAGTTATAATTTCAAAAAAGCCTTTAGAAAATTACTGGAAATTCAAAATTATGATAAAAAATAGAAACTAAAATATTGGGCTTGTTTTAAGCATTTAATCCACTGCCAAGCAATAAATAGTTAATAGACTTGGCATTGTCCAGTAGCATGACCACACACATCCACACATGTCCACACTCACATTATCACAACCACATAGACATTAGATGAAGAAAAAGAAATCTACCAAAATCCTATCTTTAAAATCTCTGGACAGTGAAATATTCTACTGATTAGATGCAGTGTTTGCTGCTCTCATTTCATCATGCACTTGTTAGATACTGGGTGTTACTATTTGATCAAACTTCCCCAAAGATCTAGCTGACTTTATCCCAGCAGAGAAAATTATCTTTCTTCATCTGCATTGCATTGAGGAGTGTCAAACATGCAGGGTTGTGTTACTATGTCAGTGGATGTTGTACACTCAAGAATGACTGATATGAATATAGTGTTTGCACTGTGTGCAAAAATAAAACACTCCCCCTTGCTTTCTTGCCTCACAATTTCAAACTGTGTCCAATAGTTCTGAAATTTTGATTAGTTTGGCCTTGCTTCCTTTGTAGGTGGATTATATATATTTCCATGAATTCAGAGCTGCATTACAACATTTTACCTTCAAAAGCACTTGTACAGTATTTTGACTATTGAAATGTGTGTTGTGCTTTATATTTGAAGTGAGATCAGGGTTTGAAAGAAACATTGCAACATATCACAAACTTGCCAGTAATCATTAATACAGATGGCTTAAACATTCTCATTCAAGGCAATGATTTATATAAATTTTTGTTCTTCAACATGCATTTCTTTGTTTGATGTAAATTCAAATGAATTAGGTGGGTTGCTCTACTTTTTGTACTTGACTTCTGCAGATTAGCCTTGTGGTCTCTTCCACAGCAGTCTTCAAACATGGTTTCACCCTAGCTTTTGTCAGCCAATTAAGTAATCTGTGAAATGATTGTTGCTTATTTGTTAACACCATACCTTTTTAATTGCTGTGATGATAATGTTTACATGGTCTGAAAGCAAGGCTGTTCACTGTTTATAGAGACTGCATGCTAGGGACATATATAGTGGTGGCCAAAAATTCTCTCTTGATCTTGATTTTTAAAAAACATTTTTTGCTAATAATACTGAAATATTTTATTTTTCTTAACATAACCATGTTTGCAGGGGTGGGTGGGTAAAAAAATTTTTTCTTCATGCGATATATCATGACAGGTATGCATCTTTTGATTATAATTCTTGTCCTAAAGTCATGCCCTTAACAATTAAAATGTTTCTATTTAAGGGAATATTTTGTTTCCAACATTATTCTTGTGCTATATATGGAATTTTTGTGTTGTTTTTGCCAGGCACGATTTTCAGGTTTTTTTCCTTCTCCCCCTTAAATAAGAAAATACCTGGTGAAAATTGCCACTGAAATTCCCAATAACAGCATTATGGAAGAAAAGGATGATTCCTTAGACAAATGGTATTGGATGTTCAATGCAGCCTTAGACAAGCATGCCCCAATAATAAAAAAGTGGTAAAACCAAATTACACCCTCTTCCTTATCTATATCAATGATCTACCATTAAATAATGAATCCACAAATACAGATTTGTTTGCAGATGATGCAACCTTGTATACATCTAGTTCTGATACTGAAGTTATCCAAACAAGATTAAACTCGGACCTTATTAGAGTCCAAAACTGGGCACAACAAAATAGGATGGTAATTAATGAAGGTAAAACAAAATGTATGATTTTGGGGACATCACAAAAGCTACACAAGTCAGGGAACCCAGAACTATCTCTTGCAATAAATAATCATCCATTAGAAAATGTCAAACATGAAAGGCTTGTAGGTGCATCTGTAGATAATAATTTATTATGGGATGACCATATTGATAAACTTTGTAAAGCACTGTCATCCAGAATTGCCTTACTCAGCAGAATCAAGAAATATTTACCTATGGAAACTCACAATCTGTACTACAAGTCATGTATTCTTCCAACAATGGATTATTGTTCTAATGTATGGGGAAACTGCTAAATCTGAGCTTGACAGGATTTATAAACTTAAGGAACGAGCAGCACACATAATATTAGATGCATCTGTTGATCATCCCTCAAAAGCATTATTTACAGAACTCAAATGGTTCACCATATTTGACAGGATAGATTTTCACAAGGCAGTTCTTTTATATAAATCTCTACATGGAACTGCACCAGAGTATCTTCAGGATTTGTTCAGGCCTTTTTCAACACAATACCAGTTGAGATCAATATCACATGGAAACCTTCTAGCACCAAACCCAAGAACAGAGGAATTTAAAAAGAGCTTCTGATACTCTGGTACAGTTCTGTGGAATAAGCTTCCACTACATGTAAAATCTGCTGAAAATGTTAGAGTATTTAAGAAGAGTTATCATGAGCATGTACGTGTTTCTAATAGATAATGGAATTTAGTATTTTAATACTAAGCATGTTAAATAAACAGTAATTATTGCCATCTTAATATAATATGCATTGTTATACTCTCCTTAAGAGGGCTTCAAGGGAGAAAGTCCTTGACTAATGAGTCACCCTCTATAAATAAAGTATTATTATTATATTATTATTAAGCATGTGTACTTTGGTTAAATTTATCACTGGCAAGGAAAGAACTTGTTCACTACTGGGACAAAAAGAGGCAGCAAAAATGTTACCCAATATAAACTTGTGTTAAGTATTTCTTACATTTTTTATATTTCCATCTGTTCAAGTTTTGAATGAAATGAAACTTTTCCATCTATTCATATGTATGAAAAAATACAATAATGTGTTCATTATAAATCTTGCCACAGTATACATTCCAGTTAACTCCTCATTGGAATTAATATTAAAGTTGTACATTTAGATCTATTTCCCAGACACTTTTGCCATGAGCAGTTATGGGTGCATTCGTTTTTAGGAGTACAAATTACCTTGTCTTAGCCACATTTTTGTGGTTATTTGTTTTCATACCCTGATTGGTAGAACTGCTTGTTTGGATCATAGTGAACTAAAATGACATTCTTTACATACACATGTGACATTTGTATTAAGTAGTCAGCAAGCAGACAGACAGACAGCATTTTGTTAAAGTCTTGCGCATACTGTGACATGAAATTTCAAGTTTGTAAATTGTGTTCACCATGGTCTGTCACAGACAAAACATATTAATAGTATAATTCTCCCTTTGCCAAGAGTTACAGAAAGTTATAACATTGGTCTCATTCCTTTTATGTTAATTTGTTTGCTCATTCATTTGGCTCTGCATGTGTGTGTGTGTGTGTTCATGATGCCTTCAACATCTTTGACTTGTTAATCCATGGAGGTTTTTGTCGTTTTCACCGGAAATGTGAGTAGGAAATACATTTTGGGGGCTATTTCTGAATACATCCTAATACATCGACATCCAAGACATTTCCTATTAACATAATGCCTAATTGTGTTCGAAACATCGCTTTTTCATTTCACTTGCACATGAGCAGAAGGGTAAAAGTTGGAGTTCTTTTTTTTAATTTTTATTATTTTGCTTAACAGACCCATCCTTTTCATATCGATACAACTCATTATTCAAATGCACATCTTATCCTACTTTTTGCAAACCTTTGCCTGTCTGTGTGCAGTTCAGACCAGTCTGCCTTAGCTTTAGATCTGAGGCCAAAAAGTCTATAATACCACCCACTTTAGTATATCATACATGACCTTGATGCTACAGAGCTAGGCAGTAGGCTACTACCTCCTGACTCATAAACACTTCGCCAGGGGTTAATGAATTAACAAGGATTTTGGAAATTTTTACAAATTGTCAAGCATTCACTAAATTTGTAATTTATGTGCAATGTTGATGCACAAGTGATTAAATTTGCAAGGAATATTCATATTTTGGGATGTCATCAAAATTCACCCATTAACTCATTAACCCCTGGAGGTTGTTGTCATTTTCGCCTGAAATTTGAGTAGAAACACATTTTCTGTTTCTTAATACATCCTAATATGTTAACTTCCAAGAGATTTCCCGCGAACATAATGCCTAGTTGTGTTAGAAACATTGTTTTTCATTGGCTATTTCACTTGCACATAAGCAGAAGGGTAAAAGTTGGATTTTTTTTTCTTTCCTGCTTAACGGATCCATCCTTTGTGTATCAAGACCACTCTTCATTCCAAATGCACATCTTATCCTACTTTTTGTTAAGGTTTGCCTGTCTGTGTGCAGTTCAGACCAGTCTGCCTTAGCCTTAGGTCAGAGGCCAGAAGTCTAAAATGTGGACACAAAGTCGGATTCCGACCATGGGTGAATTTTGGGTGGAAAAAAGTCGAGCCCAAAAATTTTGGTTTTTCCCACTGTATTTTGTAGTGCACCTAGAATGTCCAGATTATTTGGTATCATTGTAGAGCTGCATTTATCTACCTTTCTATAATACCACCCACTTTAGTGTATCGTACATGACCTTGATGCTCGCGGGTTCGAACCCCAGCCAAGTCATACCAAAGACTTATAAAAATGGTACTAACAGATTCCTCGCTTGGCGCTCAGCATTAAGATGTTGGATTGGTTGGCCTGATGTCAAGATAATGTGACTGGGTGGGACATCATTATACATGTCTGCAGCATGATGCCTCAGTGCTAGACATCACTATAAACTGTCACACTGCAGACATTGTAGCAATATGACTGAAAAATTGTTAAAGCTACATTAAAAATTTAAATCACACACACATACACACTGACCTTAATGCTACAGAGCTCGGCAGGCAGTAGGCTACTACCTCCTGATGCGTAAATGCAGTGCCAGGGGTTAATGAGTTCACCCATATTCACCAACATTCAGGAAAATTATATGTGAATGTAGATGATTGAGAATAACTCTTACAATACCAAATTTAGGTCACTATAACCTGATTTTCATGCTTGAGAGCCTGTTGTATATTTGGGAATCTGTTCTTTGCATTCTCACTATATTGGACACTGTCTCCCATACACTGATGAAAATTGGTGTCTGGATGCATCATGGTGAGAGTATCTTAATGATACCAAAGCTAGGGCAATGTGACCCAGTTATGCTTGATTTGCAGTTGTATTGTCAGCTATCCAATCCTTACATCTTCAATATCTTGTACCCAATTTCACCTACACTTATAAAATTTGTTGTTCTTGTAGGGTTTAATGCCATTTTTCAACATGAGATAGGCTATACATGGCGGCCAGTATTAATAGTGGAGGAAGAATCCAGGTAATCCCCAGAAAGAATCACTTACTCATATTGGCCTCATACCCAGACAGTGGTGTGATGGGAGTAATCTGTAACAGTGAGCGTTTTAGACCACTCGGCCACTCAGGGCTCCCTTTAAAATTTGGTATAATGATACATAACAAAAAGAGTAACTCGAGTCATATACATATCCTAGCCAAACTTGTATTGATGGCCTGCAGTTTTATAATGAAAGGTCAAGGTCGCATTGACCCATCATTCATTGCCATCCAAGAAGAATTAGGCATACCTTGCTACAACCTGCATACATAACTGTGACACAGTTTGTACTGCGTAATGTGCCAGTTAAACTGAAAATAGGGTTTAACAGGTTTTACATTATGCTAGAAAAAGGTATGTACTTAAGCCTGCATTTATTGTGTTAATATATTGATATGATGTCATTCAGATTGCATAGAGTTGTAATCAGAGCTGATTTAATTTTGTCAACCAAACAAAAAAGAATTTGCCCATTTTATATGAAAACTGCAACAATCGTGGACTTTGGGTAGGGGAGTATTTCATCATGAAAAACCTAAACCACTTCTTAAAGAATTCATACCGTGTGTTCTTGGCATATCACATAATTTAGTGGTTAAAGTTCAATATTTTGCAAACATACCGTGACTGCATTACAATTCAGAATGTTGGTAATTACATAGTTTGTAAATGAATTGCCAGTAATCAAAATCCAGTTCATAAGACAGTGTCAGATCTTGAATTTCAACTTGCGTTCATTTTTTTTCTTCAGTGAGAGTTTGATTATGAGCACATGATGGTTCATAATGCTTAAAATTTCTTGCTTTTTCTCTAGTTCACAGAAAAATATACTGTTTTAACTCTAAATGGGAGTCAAGCAAACCACCCCCACCCCATATTCAACCATTGTCATAATGTCCCTTATTAAAAGGGCATGTTGAAACTTAAATTTTAAACCTGCCATAGAAGACATATCCATTTAAAGGACACCTAACAAGTAATAAACAATGTTACGTCCAATTTGTTAATTTTCATATTTTACCTCAATATAAAGGATATCTTCATGTAATAAAGAATGTTTTGTGTCTTTTATAACTAGGTTTCATTGTAATATATATGATTTAATGTCATGTTTTTATTTATATATTCATACTACTTGTGGTGGGTGTATTTTAATTTATTTTTTACCATTGCAGACGTTTTTCAATTTATTAAAAATTTCTTAACTTTTTGGGCTGAAGTTTGTAAACAAAATAATCTTGTGCCACAATTGAGCAAAAACCACTAAAGGTTGACATATTAAGTTAGGTTTATATGCATGTGGATTTCATAGTTTGATTTTCATTCTGTTATAGCAAAACATGTATTTGTAATGTTTCTAAGAAACTTGTGGGGTTTTAATGAAGATATGTTTGTTTTACCTAAAGAAAATTAAGTTTTCAGTGATAAACAAAGGATCATAAACCTTACAGACTTCTCATTAATAAGACATTTTCTCAGGGTGTTTCATCATCTTGATTTTTTATAGGTGTATATAGAGCTGACAAGTAAGAATCTTGATAGTAGTATGAACTTAGAGCACATTCCTATTCCCTTTTGAATATCTGGCCTCAAAGAATACTTGTATTATGTCTAAAAACTTCTATAATGACTGTTTCTGTACACTGACCTCATTTTACATGCCCAGCTCATTCTGGATTATGCATTGTAAGCATTACATACATTCCCCATATCTAGCTCAGTCAGTCTTTTGGACAGTAGCGGGCTTCCCCACAATGAGCCCATTGAATCTGTTGCACTGTAGCGGACTTCCCACAATGAGCCCATTGAGTCTCTTTCACAGTAGTGGACTTCCCACAATGAGCCCATTGAGTCTCTTGCACAGTCGCAGAGTTCCCCACATTGAGCCCATTGAATCTGTTGCACGGTCACAGGGTTCCCCACAATGAATCCATTGAGTCTCTTGCACAGTCGTAGAGTTCCCCACATTGAGCTCATTCAGCAAGTTGCAAAGTCACTGAGTTCCCCACATTGATCTCATTTACTCTGTTGCACAGTCGCAGAATTCCCCACATTTAGCTGATTTAGTAAGTTGCAAAGTCACAGAGTTTCTGAAGGTTATGGTTATGTCTGAAGTTTTTGGAAAGTCACCTATTGTATGTATTGGTTGCTGTATTCAACCAAAATTTTGGTGGAATGTGTGTCCAGAGTTTGTACCAAATCCTGTCTTACCATTGTATCCAGAAAACTTTGTAGTCAGTTCAAGCAGACCATTTTGCATGGTTTGATGTGGTCTCTGCCAATTAAGGGTCTGGTAAAAAAGAATAATAATAATACAGATTTTGTTGAATAAGGCTGTTTCAAAATTTTTAAATATTTTTGATTGTGTGAGGTGTCATAAAACTTCACTGTTGTGATGAGATGATATTTCTGGTAAATATTGACATTTTCACTGGCTTGTTGAAGCGTGCTTCCCACGTCAGTGTCCTTATAAAAATTACATTGAATAATATCCATGTAAATTTAAATTACATTCATCAGAGTACTTTTTCTCTGTAAAAGTGAGCCATTAAGTATTCTTCCAGACCCTTGCATGGCAGAGATTTGATGGAGACACCATTCCATGAAACACTAAAGGAGAGATCATGCTGGCTTAAGTAGAATTGGAAGACGGGCAAGATGAAAGGCTTAAGATTTGTACAAGGCAAGGTTTATTTTGTTGCATGTGATTTGATATGCATGGTACCTACTTGTCTTGTTAACAGCAATATTTATTACATTGTAATATTTGGGTTCTGATAGAAGATTTATGGGAGCAAACATGTTCCATGGTAAATTAGTTCATAATAATGGAATGTTCCATTTTGATTCTATCATCATTTTCCTGGTAACAGACATTCATATTTTCTTAGTTACCAATTATGTCAGAATAGTTGGCCTATGTAACAAATTTTATTTATTAAAAATTGGTTTTAAATGTATGAAAATAGGTATGGGGTTCAACAGACAATTATATATACAAGTTTATATTTCTGATTATCTCATTTACATACTTTGGGTGGACAATGATGACAAGTCCGGTCTGACTGCAAACAGTATAGATCCAAGTCTACTGTCACTTAAGATACCAGCAGATCTGGGTCTTTGCAGTTTGTTAGGATTGATCTGTAGAACAGACAACAGAGACCATGATCTGCTGTTGCTTACTGGATCAGCTGATCCGAGTCTATGTTGTTTGCAGTTAAGCCTGACTTGTATGTGAGGATGTACTCTTTGTAACAACGAAGTCACAGCTGGAAATAACTTGGTTGTTCTAATTACTCTCGTCTCTCGAACAATGGTACAATATAAAGTACAGATTTTTGTCATATCAGTTCTTGAAATATTTTTATATTCTTTTTGTACAGTACCAAAAATCCTAGTGTTCATTTTCTTGGAAAAGTGTTTTCGTTTACATAATGTTTACTGTGTATTTCTCATGTTTTAGTTATACCCAGCTGTTAGGTCACAAGGCTTAGTAATGTATAATTTATTACAACAGTCTTTATATTCTACAATACAGTTTGACGATGAAATTGTTTACATACCAAGTTCTACAATGAAATTGTTTACACGAAAGATTGAACAATGAAAACTACAAAGTTTTTTTTTAGGTACTAAATAAATTATCTTTAATTGCAATCTGACTTTTGCTTTTCTTTTCTTTATCATTGTTTGCAAAAAACATTGTTTCTCATGAAACATGACAGCAAACAGTAAAACAATTCTTATTTTGATGGCATGTTGTAAAATAAATCAAACTAACCTTACTTATGTTACATGTTATAACAAATATTGCTACTCCGGAAAGCAGCAAGGTGGTGGCTGAAAAACTACTAATTAGGATTATGTTGCTTCTTTCCAGTATAGACATTGGTGTTGTACCCTACAATATAACTAGGCATTACCAGAGTTGTTAGTAAGCACAACCTTCCAAGACATCTTTGGTATTGGTATCTGTGGCTCAGTGCACTTAAGAAAGGTGACTACTGGTATATGATGCAGCTAAATCTCCAGCTGTGCCTAAAAGATGTTACACAGACTCAGTTTTGATGTGAAAACCTGTAGATGCATCATTAGTATAAGATGGGTAGCATATGGTGAAAAAGTGTTGAAAATAGGGCCCACACAATTGAAACCAATTTTCAATAAATCCTGTTAAGTCTCTTCCAATGCCCCAGTTGCCTGCACAACACATGATCATCCCATGCAGCATTAGTTTGATGTCATAGTGAAGAATTTAGTCAGGAGGATACACAATGTTTCTGCAGTTTTAAAAAAAAATCGGCGAAGTTGGTCACAGCAACTGAGTTTGATTCACAACACATCTATCGTAAGGTTCACCCACAGAGCAAGTTTGGTGGCAAGAGGTGAAAATGGATTAAAAGTTAGTGCAGCCAAATAATTCCTAAATAAATTTAACAAATTCATGATAGTATGCCATGGCAACCTAGCTTTGATGTGCATCATACATCAATCCCAAGATGCACATACAGCATAAATTTAATGTAAATAGCTGTGGTATTGTAGGCATTGCAGTCTGGATAGCTAGTTTGAATATTTAAGCACTTTTTAATAAATCTCATGTTTAGGTAGTAGCAGCCCAGTTTTGGTGTGTGCCACATGTACATTTTATGATGCTCCTTAAGGCAAGCTTTGTGTTTTTTGGCATATGGGTTCCTTCAAGTGATCTGACATTCAGCTGAGGTGAAAATGGGGATCATTTATCTTTCATGCAATCATTGAGTTTAATATTGGTAATGTGTCGGTTGTCACTAGTGTGTAGCATTATCTTGTTTGCAATGGAAAACCCTCGCCTCTGCCAGATGCACCATCCTCCTATGCTAGAAATTCTTTGAACACATGCATGGACCCAGTCTGACTCCACATTATAAGTTCATGCACATTAGCCTATCTTGTTTGCAATGGAAAACCATTGCCTGTGTCAGATGTATCATCCTCATGTTCTATAAATTCTTTTGTCAACATATGGAATAAAATACTTGCTTCAAGAATAAAAAACTAAAGCGATAATTTTCTGTATCTTGATCTGATATTCATGTTTCTAAATAGCAACACATTTCTCTCAGTCCTTAATTATCAAATATGTTTGTTTTGATAGTCCAGTAGTAATTTTTCAGTGTTTTAAGCACAATGAGCCACCTACCCTTTCTAATCCTCGTGGGTTCTGGATTTACTTGTAGAAATATGTAAAAATTTCAAGTAGGTCATACAAATTTTTCATTATGTTTCACTTTGAGTGTTTACATGTTGCACTTGGGTTCTTATAAATTGCGTTATTAATACCTAATTAATCTCCTAGTACCAAGAAAGATTACATGTCACTCCATTCATATGTTATGCTAGACATATTAATATCATTCACAGATGTTGTTCATCTCCTTACTAATCATTTAGGGGCCATCAAGTAGTCGAAGGCTTCCTTTAATGACATATCACCTCTGTCCACATGGATTAAAGGCTTTCTTCCAGATTTTAATGGGTTCTTCCTCCATCAAGCATACTAGTTAACATGTATAACCTATCATATATTGAAAAATGCCATTAAACCTACAAAATCAAATGATTATGAAAGGATATCAACATGAGTGATGTAGTCTTTGTTATTATGCATAATTGTTTTGTCATCCAATATAATTTTTGTTTCTGATTTTTTTTCTCCAGATGTTACGAAGTGGGGGTAAGTTTGGGCACAAGAAGCTCCCATGGGTCACACACCGCATCTTTCATGTACAAAGTGTATATGAATGGACAGATGTCCATTTTGTTGTCTATGGTCCATCAAATCCACCCTTGAGCTATTTCTTGGGATAAAGTGTGTTTCCCTAAATAAAAATGAGTAGCAAGATCCCCATTAAAGATAATTATAGTCTAATTAGACAGCAGCATCTATCATTAAGGACTACAGGGTTGCCAAAGTAGAGTGCAGCCCGCTTCCTAGACTATAAAAGAGAAGGTAACTACCATGCAAGGCATGAGCAAAGACTTAACCATGGAGGGGGGGGTAGATGACCCCTGTTGTGCAATCTGATTGTACTTGTGCCTTTTCAGGAGAAGGTCATCATTCTCCAGTTACCTGATGTCAAGTGATGAGCAGTTCCCACAACCCCAAGAGGGTAATGTGATGTTCTGAGGAAGGATATTTCCACATATCTAGGTCACTATAGACTTTAGGTGGCTGGCTAATCAGTCACCAATCGCCAGGTATAGACCACCAGTCACTGGTCACAATACCACACACTGGGCATCAATAACTTGTGCTGAATCCAAAAATCTGGAGTCAGGGATTGGATCAAACTCCACCCTGTCTCCACATTACCTAACTAACCATTTACAGGGACAGAGCTTGCAATTATGCAATTATTCATGCTAACAGGAAAGGATATCAAACCAATGTTCCTCTTTCCACGTGCGTATTCTCAACAGGATGTGGAGTTTCCTGTTGTTATGAGTCTATGCTCTTAAGTATAAGAAAAGAGTGAAAGACAACAAGCTTTTTAAAATTTAACAAATATAATTTATTTCCCTGGAATACAAAGTGAAAATGTGGAAAAAACAATTTACGGTATTGCGAATTAAGTCCCACAATAATCCAAGAATTACAAACACAAATCCTAGTAATTTTATGTCCTCAATAAAACTCATTACAAGTCCTGAAGAAATCCAAAACTGAAGGCGATGATGTGTCTGTTGCAGCTTATCGAGTGTTGATGTGTCAACAGTCTTTTGTTGAATCACAGTAATATAATTCCAGGTTTGAATTCAGTATAAATTCCAGTGAATGTCTCTATCCAATAACTTTATCAGAGTACTTTTATGTTTCCAGAGAAAATAATCACATTTTATTCAATGATTTGAAGAAAATACAATTCAGCCCAACTGGTCACAACATAATACAACTTGAAAGTGCTAGATGCTAAAGCACAAATGATCAAGTCCTCACAAATACAAGATTATATATTTCTCTACTTGACCTCGGGTCACAATTAGCAGTTTCTAAAAAAAACATTACCTAATGGAAAATAGCCTTTTAGAATGATCCTGATATTTACAAAACAATAACCTAGATTTGTATAATTCACTCAGGAACTCACAAACTTTGACCCAAATTAACATTTTTACTAATATTAATAATGATCCTGATATCAAGCACATATACAGAGTGAATAATTTAGCTATGTATTGTTTACATAAAAAGAAATGTATAAAAGTCAATCAGGTCAAGCAGAAATGAAATCAATTTTGGACAAGGTCAGGTCCAGCATACAATGTTACATTAAAATATCATATAATAAAATATATATAATTTTTTTAAAAAAACTAACAAACAAGCAATTAGATTAAATATAATAAACATTTTCCCTCATAAAGAAAAAGAAAGATTTACACAATAAAGCTTTCTTTTTACTATAAGTCGAATATACATGTAAAAATAAATTACATAAGCTGAAATCTTAAGAATAACACAAAATATACATGAAACAATAAATTTTATACATGTGGAAGTGCATCTGCTATTATATTGTCTTTTCCCTTAATATGCCTGATGTCAATATTTATTCCTGCAATATCAAACCCGACCTTAATAATCTCTGATTTTTGTTTTTCATCTTGCTGATGAAAGTAAGGGAGTTGTGATCACTAAACAATAATCGGAGAAGGAGCTAAACTAATGTTGACATCAAAGTGTTGTAATGCCAGTATCAAAGCCAAACATTCCAGATCGGTTGTTGAATAGTTTTTCTGGTTCTTATTTTATTTCTTAGAAAAATAGCACGCTGAATAATCAACACCATTTTTATCTTCTTGAATCAAAACTGCTCCAACCTCAACATCACTTGCATCAACAGACAGTTTAATTGATTACTGAAATTTGGAGCTGTAAGATCTGTTGCACTTTTAAGTATGGCCTTTAACTAACCAAACGCCTCCTGACATTTTTCAGAACAATAAAATTTGGTTTTCTTGCTAAATAAATTTGTCAGTGGTTCAGCAATTATGGAAAAATTGGAAAATAATTTCCAACAGTATCCAGCCATAACCAACAATCTTATCAATTGCTTTTTACTGGTAGGACAGGGAATTCAGAAATAACCTTAATCTTAGCATCTATAGGTTGAACTTGTCCAAGTCCCACAGTATGTCCTAGTAATGTTGCACAAGCACGGCAGAATTCACTTTTGGATAAATTCTCAAATTTGCATCAGTAAGTCTGTCAAAGAATTTCCGAATTGTTGCTAAATGATCTTTCCAGGTGTCATTGTAGATAATGACATCATCGATGTTAAGTATCACAATTATCTAGATCAGATGTAACCATATTCATTAAACGTTGAAAAGTAATAGGTGAACCTTTCATCCCAAACGGCATCACTTTATATTGATAAAGTCCATCTGGAGTCATGAATGCCGAAATTTCCTTTGCCCTTACTGTCGGTGGAATTTGCAAAAATCCTTTCAGAAGGTCAAATTTGGTGATATACTTCACATTTCCAATTTTATAAATGTCGGCATCAATTCTTGATAATGGAAACGAATCTGTTTTAGTCACAGTTTATCTTTCTATAATTAGTGCACGGAAAGTATTATCTGTTTTCGGAACAAGTATACATGGTGAACTCCAGTCGTCACTTTTACTCGGCTCAATGAAATCATTCTCCAGCAAACACTGAATTTCTTTTTTCAAACATTCCTGTTTGAGAGAGTTCATCATGCAGGGGTGTTGTTTCACAGGCTTGGAATTTACAATTTCAGTGTCATGGTAGATTTTATTTGTTCGTGTAGGTACATCTGGATATAAGTGTTTATATTCAAGTAATATTTTTCTTTTGTTTTACTTGTTGCTTGCAAATGTGAGAGTTTCTGGTCCAGATTATTCATAATTTCTGAAGTTTTAATTTTTGTTGCTCAAAGGTCAATACAGTCCAATTACATTCCATCGCTTTAGTCCTCACTGAGTGGGACAGGTACAACTAAATTAATCGCATGATTAACCTGGCTATCTCTATCCACATACTCCTTTAACATATTTATATGGCAAAGTCGTTTTTGTTTTCGCCTCACAGAGGTATTTCTGATATAATTTAAATCATTTACTTTCTTTTCAACTGTGTAAGGACCATACTATTTGGCCTAAAGAGGATTTTGTGGTACAGGTAAGAGAGACAGAACTCTATCACCAGGCTGAAAATTCCTTTCCTTTGCATTGTTATCATACGTTAATTTCATTTTTGACTGAGTAGAGTGCAGATTAGTTCTTACAACCTCACAAGCCTCTGACAACTTATACTTAAAATTGGAAACATAATAGAGAAGATTAATTTCGGTATCTTCATTAGAAAGAAGTTTCTCTTTTAGCAACTTCAATGGTTTATGGACAGTATGTCCAAAAACTAGTTCGAAGGGGCTGAATCCTTAAGATTCCTGAACTGATTCCCTAGCAGCAAAGAATAGCAAATGAACGCATTCATCTTAATGCTAACCCGTATCAAAACAATATGACCAAATCATATGTTTCAAAGTTTGATGAAATATTTCTAAAGCCATTTGGCTCTCAGAGTGATAGGCAGAAGACTTGAATTGTTTGATATCTAATTCATACATGACTTTCTGGAAAACTCCAGTCATAAAATTTGACCCTTTATCAGTTTTGACAGATTTGGAAAGACCACATTGGGTAAAAAAAAAAAAATTTTATCAAGTCTTTTACTATTGTTTTAGCTTTAATATTCCTCAAAGGAATTGCCTCTGGAAATCTTGTTGACGCACACATTATGGTCAACAAGTATTGGTTATCTGACTTGGTCTTACGTAAGGGACCGACACAATCTACCATTATTTTGCTAAACAGTTCATCAAATACAAAAACATGTTGAAGATGAGCCTTAGGAATCTTCTGATTGGGTTTTCCTACAATTTCACAAGTGTGACAATAAATATATGCAGTATTTACAAACATCACTTTTAATTTTTGTCCAATAGAAGTGATTCAAGACCTTGTAATAAGTCTTATTAATCCCTAAATGACCAGCCAATGATCACCTTTCTTGACTAAGTATCTCCTATCAAATAACTGCTCTTTTTCTCTTGCGAATTCGACAAGAGTTGGCCCAGCTTCATGTTTATAGTTCCTGAACTTTTACCAATAAGCCTCAGGGATTAACTCATACCCCTTTAAGATTAACCATATCATAGTCAGCACTTTTCTGTACTGACAGGGAAGCATAGATATCTCGGGATCTGCCAAAAAGTGCACTGTAATAATAGAGTTCAATGCTCTTTTGGCCACTTAAAATTTTCAGCAGTTTTTTTTTTCAAAATGAGGAAAATCTATATCTACTTCTTCTTCTCTAAAAGGAGGCACTAAATTAACATTGTTAGTAACATCAAATTTTTTATGTAAAACGGGAATGTGCTTTTCATGTGCAAGCTCTAATTCTTTTAATCTAAATTGATATTCCCTTTCTTCCTTTTCTTTCTATCTGCAATTCTCTTTCTTCCTTTTCTTTTTGCATTTGCATTTGTTTCTCTTGTTCCTCTTTCTCCAATTGCATTTGTTTTTCTTGATCCTCTTTCTCCGATTGCATTTGCATTTGTTTTCTTCTTTCTGGAACTGCTTTTGTCTCTCTTTCATCTTTCTGCAACTGAATGGTCCTCTCTCTTTCCTCTTTATCTAATTGCATCTGTCTTTCTTGAAGCTCGCGCTTTCATAACTATAATTCCATCTTGTATTTTAATTTGAATTCCTTTATATTTATTTTAGAGTCTGATAAAGACTTACTAATCGATCCAACGCACTTTTAACCAAAACGTTATATTCCACTAAATATTGGACCAAAATATTTGTTATTTCTTGCTTCGTTAAAGAAGCGTTTGCTTCAGAAAGATCACATTTTCTGGCAAGCTGAAGCAATTCATTTTATTGCAAGAAGACTAACGGATCCTGGGTAGGATTTGAAATAAAGAACTCCTCTTAAGATGACATTGTAAAAAGCTTGTTGATTTTCACTAGAGATTTATAAAATGTGAAATAATACCTGGGAAAGGTGAATTTAAATGTGACCTATGTGCGCGTTTGTCATGAGTGAGCGTGTGAGTGAGTGATCGATCAGTGCACGAAGGGGACGATAACATCGAGTGCCAGGCACCAAATAAATGCCCGCCAAGCTCGTCATATCGTCTCTTGAATAATGACATCTTATTCATTGTGTTTACGTCTATGGTGGCGAATACAGTTTTTGAGAATTGCAGTATCTGGATGTATAGGGTCTTCGTGTCTGGTAAATTGTCATTTTTTTATATTATCGTGTTGCTGTACATTGAAATACCGGCGTGGAAGTTGTGTATCATATTTGTCTCATTTTTGTTCTGTTTTGTTTTAGTATCGTATATTAAGTATTTGTTCTGTTTCGTTGTAGATTTTTTATTCTGTTTTTCTTTTGTCTCGTATCGTTGACGCTAAATAAACCCCACGACACGAGGGTGTTGTGTGCGTTTCTTTTGTACAACGCCCGGCTCACAATGGCGCCCACCGTGAAGTCACGACAGGGCAGAAGATGGCGAATGAACAATTTTTCTTTCATAGTGTTTCTCGTAAGGACGTCATTATCTTCGCAATTAATGGACGTGAACAATTGTGTGTATAGAACTCGTAGTAATGTGTTAGTGTTATGCGTTCTGTGTTCAGGTTATATATTTTGATAAGGAAGGATTTTTGATACTGTAAGTTAAGTTTTCATCAATTTTTGGCTCATTTGGTGCCTTTAGTAATTTTGTTTTACCTTTATAGTTTCCATAATCGGTACAATTACACAGTTCATTTTTTTTCTATTCTAACTAGCAGCACGGTTTGACCCGCATATCACGTGCGGCACAGAAATCACTGAGTCAATTCCAGGTTATGGGCTGCTCTTTGAGTGTTTAAATTTATATTGACATATTGTCTTTAGCAATTTCAATGATTTGGTTTGGTTGTTGCTAAAAAAAAAAAATCTGCATTAATTTAATGAACATTACAATGACATCTGTGTGTGTGTGTGTGTGCGCGCGCGCGCGTTTGTATTTGGTGTAAACCGAGGACATTACTGAGATTACACACCAACGTACCGAGGACACACCTCAGTGGTAAAATCTTGCTTCTCCCAACTATTTTAGCATAGAATAACGTAAAATCATGATTTGTAGGAAGGTCCCCGTTTACACGCTTGGTACTTGCTCGCGAGTTTGAAGTACATCTTTCTTCCAAAGCTGGTGATACACACGCTCGTAACCATGTCCTCGATTGCCCGGTGGAAAATTTGTAGAGATCTCCACTATCAAATTACACGTTGCAAAAACGTATTATCTCCCTTTAGATACAAGCAACAGATACCAACTACTAAGCTAAACTATAACATAAGCTCGTGCATATAACAGTCCTTGGTATTTTTATTAATATTTCATACAAGTGAGACAGTAGTGTTGGGAAACTCACGATACATTCATACCATACACGTCCAATACAGGCAAATAAATCTACGATATGTACGAAAGAAGTACATCAAAATGCTATTGGAAATAAGCATGAATTCATTGTAGAGTTGTTCTGAAATTGCTAATTATCCGACCCATCTGTAAAGTTAAAACGTCCTGTTTGCGGCGAGTTTTTACACACGTAAAGATATTTAAAAGACATCCATGATATGCAAAATGTATTTTATGATTATTAAATGAGTTATATCCGCCCCATTTCATCATTTGCCTATTTAGTATTCAAACAGGAAAAAACAGATGTGAATCAAGTGAACAATCCCGTTTAGGTAAGATCGAATTATCACTAACCGAATTTGGAAGTTACATGCACAGAACTTCAGTAAATATGTAGAAAGATAAATATATTATACAGAGGTCAAATATTTATCATCAAGATGAGTAGTCCCAAAATGAAACATTTAATTACAGCAATATGTTTTTCATCATCACGCTCTTAAGACCTGCGACTAAACGTGCAAGCAATCATAAATTGTTGAATGCATTCAATGTTCTTTCAAATGTATATACTTGATTCAGTTGGTGATTTGATGAATTTACTGAACATGTCATGAATTATATTTGTATCGATAGTTCTGTTGTAAACGAAGTCTTATTAAAACAACACACATGTAAAAACAAGGCGTCAATCTATATTGCTTTCCCAAATTTAAAGATGTTTTTAACAATAGTCAAAACGCTCAGGATGCTCTACTGGACAAACTTGTATTTATAACTTAAAAGTACATTTATTTAGAGCTGCATTAGACTGTAATATTCTTACTCATTTAGTCTTTTTTCAGTATGTTTAATACAGAAGGCGACGCGGGGGAAAAAACTGTTTAAAACTTCCAATCAGCGATACAAAACACATTTACGTGGTACCTTGAATTAGCAAATGTTTAAACTAAGTGATTTGGAAGGTGAATCAAGAGAGTGTTGTACCATTAAAGTATATTCTTGTTCATTCATGGCTCCAAAACAATAAAACAGGATGAACTGTTTGTTAAAAATGTATTAGAAAATTATCCCCATCCACTAAATCTATGCATACATCTACTCTCATAGAACTCTGTTCTTCACTTCTGCAATTGCTGAACTTTAAAGCTGTTTAGGAGGTTTCAATTCAGTTGACATAGATAAGTTGTTGTCGTTGTTATCGATGTTTTAGTCTATCATTATTCTTTGTGTCGAGGTTGAGATAAAACACTATACAGAATACAACACAAATAATGTTGTATGCATCATCGATTTATTCAGCCAGTGACTTGAAAAATAAAGTCTCGTGAAATACACAATATGGGTAACACAAACATTCGTTCTTATTTTCAGCTTTGCATCTGCACATGCCAGAGAGAGAGAGAGAGAGAGAGAGAGAGAGAGAGATAGAAGATTCGTACGCGTATTATGCAACGAGGTTATTACTAAATTTTGTCAAAAAGCGAACAGTCATTGCCGATAAGACGAGTTTCCTGCCATAAATGCTCAAATCCAGATAAATAGTATTGCTATAAGCCAGGGGTATTTGCTTGACCGAGCGGTGTCAAACCCTGGCACGATTCCACTAGAAGTCATAAGGTTACCCCAAATTTCCAATGACTTCTATACAACTTCAGTTATAAATTAGAAAGCCCGACATGTCCATTCTATACATAAAATTTTCGCTAATCAATGCAAGATCACCGATCTCAAAATTTGCCAAATATCTATCAACCGCACATCTGCATGGTTTCTCTTCATCAACTTAATGAAGCGTCAGCAGATCACGCCGTAGAAACTATACAACTATACAACTATCCCCTAACACAATAAACTATTTTTACTGCGCCACCTTAGGCCAGTCAGTTCATGGTTTCAAGGCACATTTCGCCAGTACAACTGCGTTACATTTGCCACCATGGCGACATAAACGGTATCTGTCGAGTCCCTTCTTGTTTATTCCTTTGTGTAATTTTCCGGTCTCCTACCGTAAATACTGCCACTGCAGTCACACAACCAATGTACACCATTAGATTTTAATAGGGACTATATTACTCAGGGACACCCATGCGGTTTTGACCTGAATTCACTAAAAGTCAACCATGGCATCATGGAAACTCACTAACCCTTCACTCCGTGACGTTTGCTCCTACTAAATGGCTAATTATTTCGGGCTAAGGAATATTTCCATTGCATCGAGCTCCAATAATCAAACAAGTAATCACACAAATCTAAGAATTCCTTAAAACGGGGCGCTATAACCAAATGCGCATACTCCAAATTTATTACGATATGACCCCCAAAGCAGTGGAACCGCTCCGGTGGCCTAGTGGTTATAACGTCCGCCTCGGATGTGGGAGGTCGTGGGTTCGATCCCCGGCCGAGTCATACCAAAGACTTACAAAAATGGTACTAACAGTTTCCTCGCTTGGCGTTCAGCATTAAGAGGTTAGTGTTAGGACTGGTCGGCCTGGTGTCGCGATAATGTGACTGGGTGGGACATCATGCTACATGTCTGCAGCATGATGCCCCAGTGCTAGACATCACTATAAACTGCCACATTGCAGACATCGTAGCGATATGACTGAAAAATTGTTAGTTACGTTAAAAATCAAAGCAGTGGAACCGCTCCGGTGGCCTAGTGGCCATCAAATCACAACAAAGCAGTGGATTAGTCCGAAGCGTGTTATGTCGTACTAAAGTCTAATTGCAGGACAATCAGCCAATCAATAAATTCATCAGTCAGTCAATAACAACAAGATATATATTCAAAAAATAATGCAATTGCCCTAAAGAACAGTTGTAGACGAAACCCTTATAGAGGTTACAGTTACTTAATATTAGTATGTGATTTAGATTTGATTTTAACGTAGCTTTAACAATCTTTCAGTCTTATCGCTACGGTGTCTGCAGTGTGGCAGTTTTTAGTGATGTCGATCATTGGGGCATTACGCCGCATACGTGTAGCATGATGTCCCACGCAGTCACATTATTTTTTCACTAGGCCGACTAGTCATAACACTAACCTCCTAAGGCTGAGCGCCTAGAGAGGCAGCTGTTAGTACCATTGTTATGTCTTTGTTATGACTCTACCTTGGTTCGAACCCGCAACCTTCCGCTCTAACCACTAGGCCACCTGAGCGGTCGTACTGATTGTTAAGACTGGATTAGATGTGCAAATATGTCCTTGTTGGTCATAATGTACCAATGTCCACGGTCTCCATGATTTTGTCAAATAGTGTGCGTCCTTAATTTGTATGGATTATTCAGAATAGTTGTGTAAATGTTTGCGTCCTCGCTTGCATTAATAAATTTCATATTCCTTAGAATTGATAATACAGAGCCCTCCTTGATACATCACCATTTGCTATTAATGTGCTGCCTCAAACAGTATTTCTTTTCGCACTAACATTGCCACAACAAATGTCCTCGGTACGCGGTTCCATATGCAAGTCCTCGATATCAAATACAACAATGTGTGTGTGTGTAGCATAATCACATTATCCTGACACCAGGCTGACCAGTCCTAACACTAACCTCTTAATGCTGAGCGCCAAGCTAGGCATCTGTTAGTACCATTTTTGTAAGTCTTTGGTATGACTCGGCCGGGGATCGAACCCACGACCTTCCGCTTCCGAGGCGGACGCTCTAACCACTAGGCCACCGGAGCGGTCCAATGACATATGTAGTATTTATTATGAAACCTAAGTCTTTGTATTGTTCATATTTCTGTTTAGTGTTATACACCATTATGTTTCTTTGATGTGAAATTATTACTATCAAAGGCATTTCCCGCAATGTTGATGCTCATATATCAGAAGCTATTACTGAGAACTTTAGAAAGTTCTAAACTTATTAAAAGGTGTCCAAGAGTGACGATGGTTAATCAACAGGGTTCACATTTCAAAGTGCAGGTCAAACTTTGCAATATATATGCCAAATATGTGTTGTTGTTGTTGTTGTGGGGTTTAACGCCATTTTCAGCACACGATAGGCTATACATGGCGGCCAGTATTGATGGTGGAGGAAGAACCCGGGAAAACTATGGGAAGAACCACCGACCCACGAGGAGCTATTGACAAGCTTTCTCACATACCCACATTGGCCGCATCCTAGACTCGAATCCACACAGACAGAGTGGGGCCCCGAGTGGCCAAGTGGTCTCAAGCGCTCTCCGTTACGGATCACTGCCATCTCACCTCTGTCTGCGTGGGTTCGAATCTCGGATTCAGCCACTGTGGGTATGTGAGAAAGCTTGCCAGTAGCTTCTCGTAGGTCGGTGGTTCTTTCCGGGGTTTCACCGGGTTCTTCCTCCACCATTAATACTGGCCGCCATGTACAGATTATCGTGTGCTGAAAATGGCGTTAACCCTACAACAACAACAAAGACAGAGGTGAGATGGCAGTGATCCGTAACAGAGAGCGCTTTAGATCAGCCAGATATGTGACAATAAGACCTAAGTCTGATATATGTCTCATAAGTGAAGTCATAGTGGTTGACCACTTAGCCTCTGATTTTTCCCCCAGCAGGTCAGATAACAGTTTACGTTCTACTCAGGAAAGGAAATCGACATGGAAAATCTGATCCCAAAGCAACTGGATAGAATCAGACAAGTATTGGGCAAATGGAACTGCGTATTTTTTAAGGGCCCCACAGACTTGGAAAAGACTGACCTCATCAAGCATAAGATAGTACTCAAGGATGATAAACATTTCAAACAACCATACAGAAGAATACCCCCGGGGATATATGAGGAGGTGCGTCAGCATATTAAGGAAATGCTAGATGATGTTAGTCCTTACTCCTCTAATGTTGCGATGGTCCGGAAACGAGATAACAGCCTGCGTTTCTGCATTGACTACAGAACCCTCAATGTAAAAACCCGGAAGGACGCCTACATGCCACCGCGGTTTGATGATACCGTCGACATATTGCGAGGGGCCAAGCTATCCTCCAAGCGGGACCTAAGATCGCGATATTGGCAAGTCGAGATGGAGGAAGAACACAAGCAATACACAGCCTTCTCGGTAGGTTCACTCGGCTTTTATGAGGCGAACCGCATGAATTTTTTTTGTGTGCAACGCTAGAGCTACATTTCAACGTCTTATGGAGAAATGCACATCAAGGAGTGCCACCTTTTCATAGATGATATCCTCATTTTCTCAAAGACGTTTGATGAGCACATGGAACTTTTTGAGGCAACGTTCACATGCTTACACCAGCATGGTCTTAAGCTGAAACCCTCTAAATGTGAATTGCTCATGTATTCAGTCGTTTACATGAGTCACGTTATATCTTAGGAGGGTATCAAAACTGACCCAGAGAAACATCTGCTACTAAAACTTGGCGAAAGCCTAACAACATTAAGGAGCTGGTCTATTTTGGGGGTAAGAGAGTTATTATCGCCGTTTTGTCGAGAATTTTTAGCAGATATCACAACTGTTAAACGCTCTATTAGAGGGTCATGGAACGACCAAGGCTAATAAAAGAATAAGTCCCAAAAGAAACAAGTGGCTCCATGGACTTGGGACGCTGCCTAAGAAACCGTCTTCTTATAGATAAGTTGACCTCTACCCCGATCTTAGCATTTGCCGATAATGCTAAACCATTTATTGTGCATACTGATGCTAGCAGCTCTGGTTTAGGCGCAGTCCTATAGCAAGAGCAAAATGGTGTAAAAAGGGTAATTGCTTACGCGACTCGCGGATTGAGAACCAGTGAACGCCATTATCTAGCCTACAAGCTCGAGGTTTGAGCTTTAAAATGGGCCGTGACGAATAAATTCCATGACTATCTCGTATGTTCCTCCTTCGAGCTGGTCACGGACAGCAACCCATTATCATAACGTTCTTTCGATGGCAAAGCTTGACGCTACAGGGCATATATGGGTTTCAGCTCTAGTAAACTACAATTTCTCCATCAGATACAGAGCTGGCAAAAATAACGTTGACGCCGACACCCTCTTGCGTTTACCGCAAATGTTTCCGGACGTGGTGGTAGCCATTTGCCATGCAGCCACCGTCTCTGTTTCCTTGATTGAGTGTTTTGGATGATTCGGCACCTCATTCGGCCGATGAGGTGTTCTCATTTGAACGTTGTAATTTTAAGTGGGACAGGAAACAGTTGACTGATAAAACAATAGCAAAAGTTATTGACCTCAAGAGTAAGGGTTTTCGACTTAGGGAGGAGGGTCTCCGGAGAGAAAATTCGTCTGTGCAGAAACATTTCTCCGTGAATGGAACCGCCTTGTAGTTGAAAACGGTGTTCTCTGCAGAACCACTTCTCTTGATGGTCAATCAATCAGAGGGCTTGTGATCTCAGAGTCACACCGGAGCCTGGCCTTGAAAGGTATCAATAACGATATGGGTCATCAGGGCAAGGAGAAAACACTGGTTAGCTAGGCAAATGTTTTACTGGCCTGGTCTAGAGAAGGACGTGAATCGCAAGGTGGATTCTTGCGAACGGTGCATACGCAGAAAGACTCCGGTTAGGACAATGGATAAATTAACCCCAATTCACACCACTCGCCCAATGGAGCTCGTCGGCATAAACTTTTTGTCACTAGAGCGGTCTAAGGGAGGGTTTGAGAGTATCAACTGATCATTTCACTAGGTATGCTCAGGCCGTTTCTTGCGGAAACCAAACGGCTCAGACTACATCTAAAGTCTTTGATGAGCACTTTTGACGATATTACAGTTTTCCAGAAAGGCTTGACTGTGATCAGCGACGTAATTTCGAGGATAAGGTTACAGAGGATTATGCAAATAAGCGAACACACAGAAGTCTCGCTACTCCCCATTTCACATACAGGGAAATTGTGCCTGCGAACTCTTTAATGGAACTCTTAAAAATGGAAGGGATATTGGAGGAAGAGCAAAAACAAGATTGGAAGTCGTACATTGATCCAAGTGTACATGCATATAATGCAACTAATCATGATGGACGATTATCTGGGTACTGCATCAGATTGTGGCAAGGCTGCTGAAGAGCCTCACACGTACGCATAAAAACTGAAAGACCGCCTCCAATTCGCTTACACAGCCGCTCGAGCAATAGTCATGCTAAGAACAAGGTCCATTACGATAAGAAGGTCAGAGAGTCCAAACTTGAAGTAGGGGACCGAGTCCTAGTGCTCAAGATTGGACTAAGGGGAAAACAAAAATTAGCCAACAAGTGGACCAAGGACGTATATCAGGTGATATGGATCTCCAATTTAGATATGTCAGTGTACAAGGTGAGAAGGGTCGCGGGTCCGAAACCTGCATTGCACCGTAATATGCTTTTGCCCTTTGACTATCTTCCTTGTGATCCAGTCTCCATGAAATCAATTCAGACAAATAAAAAAAAACGAATGTACAAAAACTTACCCATTCTGAGTCGAGCTCTGAATCTCCTGAGTTCTGATTCAGACACCGACAGGTATGTTATACGACACAGATGACCCGTTTGGTCCGGGAAGGAGATTTTCGACCCCATTAACACGGAGCACTCCTGATAGTAGATCTCGATATATTATTGACCCCCATATTAGTCAGCATCTTGAAAGCATAACTTTTCAAAATGGTGGATCTAGGCAACATGAAAGAAGTTTAAATGAACAAACAAATATCTCATATATTGTCAATCTAATACAGAGATAAAAAAGGAGACAATCTGACATCATTATGTAAGTAATTGTATTTTCAATTTCAGTGGTTTCATGTATTAATTTGTTGCCGGGCAATTTAACTTATTAATCTCTGTAGTTCCGCTTATTGTTGTACTTGTCCTCCATGTTATGAATTAAGACTACTGCAGAATGATGGATAAATGTGGGGATAGTGGTCTTCCGGGGAGAAACGGATGGGTTCGATTCCCACTGGGGCTGACCTACTAGGTTAGTCACACTAGTACCACTACGAAAGGAAAGAAAGGGAATACGTAGTAATAGAAAACCGTTCTTGTATAGTTTTCATTTTAAAATGAAAGAGTATGAACTTTCATGTTCTTGTTTGATTTTAAATCTTGATATCATATATGAATAACAGTCGTTTATTAACGTTTTTATTTATTTCTGAAGACACACTATATAGCACTGATTGATTATTTCTTCTTGTAAGTTTCTTTTCTTTGGCTGCAGGCACAAATTTGTTAAATGTCAGGAGACATTTACACTTAGGGAGGGAATATATGACCCAGTTGCGTGTTTTGTCGTGAGTGAGCGCGTGAGTGAGTGAGTGAGTGATCGATCAGTGCATGAGGCGCATGAAGGAGATGATAACATCGAGTGCCAGGCACCTAATAAATGTCCACCTAGCTCGTTGAGCAGCAGAGAGGGCGATCAGACCACTTTAGGGAATGGTCACCCTTGTTTTTAGACAAAAAAAATAGTGACCCTTCATAGAGGTCAATACCACGTCTACGATTATTGTTTGTCCCAAACAGAATTGTAGACAAGGCCCTCTCTGCTGCTATGTTATTCTGAATAATCCTGGGAATCTTCATCTGAATCCTGGGAATTTGTTCTATGTTTCAAGCAATATTCAAGTTCTGTTGGTGGTTTTTCTATTTTTGGATTTATGTTCTTTCTTTTTCTGTAATATATCATCAAACTTCTGTATCGATCTCCACCGCAATTTTTGCAAATCTGATATAATCCTCTAACGCCTTTGTTACATCCAACACAACTTCGTGGACCAGCATGAGGGTTTTTCTTTATAAGATAATTATGTTTTCTGCAATATTCTCCACGACATTTTTTATCACATTTGTTAGGGGTTCCTTGACGCAGCCACGCACAATTGTTCATTATATTAATATCTTTTTGTTTCAATTTACACCCCTTCTGCTGATATCAATTAAAAAATTGTTATATTAAAAATAATGGTACATCCAGAATCTCATACTGCAAGAATAGCACGAGAACGATTAGAAGCAATTAAAAAATTTCTTCCTGTCAGAGACTCATTTAGAAAAAATCTACAAGGGCAGCAAGAAGCCCAAGTTGAGTACGAAGAAGAAATTAAAAAACTGTTTAAACCCGTCACTGCAGCTACTGAACAAGTTACAGCTGTCATCAAAGAAGATCTTCTTCCGGTATCAAAACAAACAGCAGAACAAATTGAAAAAATAGCAAGAAGAACTAAACAGACAAAGAAGATTTTACGAGATCTTCCAATTGATATAGCTGCTGCTCAACCTCCACCTGTTGGTGAGGAAATACTTGAAAGTATTGGAAGACTTCGTGCTGAAGTCACCGACGTGCAAAAAGAACATACACCTGAACCCGAACTAGTAGAAAAAAACGTAGAATTGATTGCAAAATTTAGGAAAGGGGTTGTTGAAGAAATTAGAAATACCAAAAAAGAACAATTACCCGAAGCAATATTAAATATTATATTTAATAAATCTAGTATTTTAAAACCCCATTATGAAAAAGTAAATGATGATAATCTTATTAAATATATATATCGCGTATATTACAACAAAAAACAAGCTAAAGGTCAAGAATACAAAAATCTTGATAAAGAAGTAAAAATACTTTATAGAGAGAGACTGAAACAACAAGAACAACTCTCCCAGTATCAACTTCCTCCACCTTTACAACAAATAGAACAACAGCAATTGATGTTAAAACCATCTAGAGAGAAAAGGAAGCAGATGGCAAAGGAAATGAAGCGAAAAGCAGAAGAAAAAAAAATAATAAATCAGGCTGCAAATAAAAAACTAGCGAAATTATCTGAAGAGGCAGAAAGAAATATAACATCAAATTTGATAGCAGATCAAGGACCCAATCAGGCTGCAAATAAAAAACTAGCAGAATTATCTGAAGAAGCAGAAAGAAATATAACATCAAATTTAATAGCAGGAAGCGGTCTTCGTCGACGATAATTTAGATCACCATTTGGAAAAATGGTAATTATAATAAAAATGTTCAAGCGTGAAACAGACACAGCATTTGATATGGAGGCACCTGTCCTTAAGTATGAATCTGTACGTGATTATCAATTTTGTTCCTATGACGCAAGACAACCAAATCAGCGGGGGAGAATCGAATTACAGGTTCATGATACAAGTAGATATTTCTTGCCCGCTGAGGCGTTTATTGAAGTAGAAGGTAGACTTGTAACGAATGTTGTAGCTAATACGCCATATGGTGCCAATACACGAGTTGGTTTTGTCAACAACGGAATTATGGCGTTGTTTGATAGCGCCACATACATGATTGATGGAAAAAATATTGAATCAGTTCAGAAGGATGTCGATGTTGCTATAACAATAATTGGTCTAGCGAGATATTCTGATGATTACACAAGATCGGCCGGTCCAACAATGATGTTTGCCAAGGATATTACCAACAACGCTGATCATGTTCAGTATAATAAAATACGGGTAGAACGAGATACTGCAATTGATCCACAACCAGTTGCTGATGGTCCTGAATACGCAGCCAGACCAGGTGCTGCTTTTGATGTTATGGGAAGTGTTAATGCAACTTACAACTTAGGGTTTGCTGCACGTCGAGCGGTGTTGTCAGGGGATAATAGAAATTTTTCGTGTGCAATTCCATTATCTCACATCTTTGGATTTTGCAGAAATGTGAGAAAGGTCATCTTTGGAGCTAAACACACAGTTGTGCTCGTAAGAAAAGGTGATGATAATGATGCAATCTGGCGAGGTGCTGGTGTTGCTGATGGAAAAGTAAATATATCAAAGCTTTCACTGTGGATGCCAGTAATGACTCCATCAATTACTGAGGAACAAAAATTAATTTCTTTTATGGATCAGGGCGGTAAATCATTGCTATCATGGTTAACAGTAACCATAGATGCTATTCAAAGTAACGTTAATGGTTTATTCACATGGCATATAGCATCACAACAAGGTGTTTCTGCACCACGACATATTTTTATTGCGCTGCAAGATAATGCTCGGACGAATAATCAAGAACGTTCACATGATATTTGACAACCTTGGAGTTAGTGAAGTTTCCTTGCGGATAAATGGACATCAAGAACCAACTGAAGATATCTTGTTAAATTTTGATCAAAATCACGTAGCGCGTGCATATCATCGTTTAATGTCATTCATGGGACGTGATCAAAATATAGATACTGGTTTGCAAATATCACAACTAGATTTTACAAATCTATATCCGATTTATTATTTTTCACTGGAACATCTTGATTTATCCAAACAATCTGTCGTTGATATACACTTTCGAGCTCGTGTTACTAACCCTCCTCCTGATATAGCTGGTCCACCTCTTATTCGCGGCACCTACTGGTGCATCAACGACTCTCATTCGACCACTACCACCTTCAAGTAACATGGCTTTATCGCTGAGTATGACCGCGATTGCTCTAATCGCGATCATACTCAGCGATAAAGCCATGTTACTTGAAGGTGGTAGTGGTCGAATGAGAGTCGTTGATGCACCAGTGGAAAATCTTTAATTATTCAGAAAAATATTATTTATATAAAAATGTCGTATGGTCATATTAATGTTACTTTGACTCCCGGTCAGGTCAAAAAGCTTCAATCAAAAACCACCGGCAAATGCGGAACGCAAAATATCACTAAAACGAGATCAGATGGGTGGTGGTCCAAACAAATTATCGTTGACAAATAATCAGATTAAACATTTCAACAAAGCCCTAGAATCAAAAACTGGAGTTCAGTTCCATCTTTCTCCGAGTGCCATCAAGGACATGGTAAAAACAGGTGGTATATTTCCACTTCTTGCGTCTATTCCAGCGTTAATAGCTGCTGCCGCTCCAGCCGTTGTAAAAGCACCCGTGTTAGGTGCTGTTGGAACAGCTGCTGGAATGGCTCTAAAGAAAACAACTGGAAATGGGTACAAAAAAAGGGACGCGGCCTAAGATTGCCGGGATCTCGTTGGAGAAGAGGTCTGAGGCTTCCACGTTAGATGTTCCAGCGTCAAATTTTGATTTACTTGATGCTGGTAAAAATTAAAAATAAAAGCCTTTAGAGGTGTTTTTATGCGAGATCAATTACCAAAACAACCAAACAAACTCGAAACAGGTATTATTAATCTCGATGAACGTTCTGGCCCTGGTACTCATTGGGTATCATACGCGGTTGATCCACGTGGAATCGTTTATTTTGATTCGTACGGGTTAGCTCCACCTGTTGAATTTATCAAGTATGTCGCACCACTTCACGCAAGAACCTCTGGTTGTAAAGTTTGGTATTCAACGCTACCCACACAAACAATGACAGATCCGCCAATATGCGGTCGTGAGGTAATTAATGTACTTAACGCTATATCAAAATCATCCAAACCACTACATAAAGTCGTGCATGATTATACAAGAAACCGATTCGTTGCGCGTAAGGCGTTTTAAACAGATCTTGGATCTTAAAATATAATGGTTGATATTTACGGAAGAAGATCTTCTACCAGTAAGAAAAAATCCGGCGATGTTGATCTGTCGAAGTATGCGACTAAAGATGAACTTGCTGATATTATGAACCTGGCTGGAGTTGATCCAGATGAGGTTGTTATTTTTCAAGATCGATATGGTAAACTAAAAACGAGCAATATCAGATGGAATGATATAGTTCGACGAGTACTCGGTGCAGTTACAGATAATATTCCCGTGTTTACTGACGGTGGTAGAATCAGAGATTCAAGTGTATCATTTACAACCATCAGAGATAAAATTGCAAGAAGCGTTGCTAATCGCGTGAAAAATACCGGTGACACAATGACAGGTGAACTTAGTATGAACGGGAACAAAATAGTAGCTGTAACAACTCCAAAATCTGACAACGACGTCGCAAACAAACTATACGTCGACACCGTAGACAGTAAACTATCCACGTTGCGGGCTGAGTATGACGTTCACGTAGGCGCGTTTACAAGATTTCGAAAAAATCATCAAAAAACCGATGAATCTATGGATAAATTCTTCGGCACTCTGCACTCCGTTGACATGAAACTTTCTGATATCAAAACGAACATTGACACAACTAAAAAAACAATTGAAGATGTCGTAGCGGGGATTCCTGAGATCGTTAATAAAACCAATTTGATTAAAATTTCAGCCGGAATAACTCCTGGGCATATCACAAACATCGCATACACAGTATCATCGGGATTTGCAATATGGTCGCAGAAAAATAAAACTATCAAATATACCGCAACAGTCACTGGCGTGTACAGGCTGTCTGTGTTCAGTGCTGCAAAATTTGAAATATTTACAACGTTTCCATGGCGTCATTCAACTGATAGGTTTTCCTGGGTTGTATCTGTTATATTCAATAGCGGAACCGAAGAAATATTTATCCTGGAAGCAGATGATAAGAAATTAACCGCAACATCTTACTGGTGGTGTTTGGAATTTGTAGCCGAAACACCTCAATTGGTTACTGCATAAAAATATATGGACGGTGCACAATACAGATACAATCAAGCGCGTGAATGGCAGGCGGCGCTAAAAGATCGAGTCGAACAATATACAGTAAAAGTAAAAAAATATCGACGACGATTAGTTATCGTTGATGTGATTGTTTATTTAGTATCCGCTGTTGTTGCTGGAGCAGGTGTTATATTATCAGCGGTGACAATGATGGCACCAGTAGCCGTAACTATTTGCATTTCAGCAGCAACAACTATTGCAGGTGTGCTTAATATCATCGCAAAAAAACATGTACTTGCATGAATGAAAAATTATCCGATTACATGATAAGATTACACACAACGACGGTAGCATACTCGAAATTGTCCTCGTTGTTATCAGTGAGTCTCAGTGATGGAATTATATCTGATTTTGAGTTTTCAATGATGACTAAAATATATGACAAAGGTATCGGTATTAAAGATACAAGTACTAATAATGACAGAATTACTCCAGCAGATCGTGACTAATACAACTCCGTCAAAGATAACGATGATCTCGGTAAGTTCAGCTAATCCTGAATTTAGTATTAATTTTCCTACTGCAATTCCAGTAAAAGAAATAGCACTAGCGCAATTACGAGTATATTACAGCTGGCCAAATATCAGATCAAAATCATTTAATGGTACACCAGCAAATAATTTGCTTGTATTTGCTAACAAGAACAAACCAGATGGTACTCCTGACTGGATAGATGTTGGAATACCCACTGGTAGTTATGAGATCGAACAAATCAATGAGGAATTTCAACGTAGAATAAAATCAATAACCGGAAAAGAAGCAAAAATATCAATTAACGTTCATGAACCGACGCTATCCTCCCGACGCTATCCTCGACGGTTGAGATACACTCTCCTGATTATGCCCTTGATATTTATCAGTCCACGATAAGATCCGTACTAGGTTGGCCGGATGTTCCCCCGGTGTATGAAGGACCACCAGAACCAAATAAATCTGATTTTACGTCAACAAATAGCTCTCGTCACGATATTGAAATGACAGGTATTTGGTGGTGGTGGCGTGGACTTCGAACTTGGGATATTAGTCTGGATGATTTAATTGGTTATGGTGGTGGCTTATTTTCAGGTTTACCAGAAAGTACATTCCGTAACCATATTAATGAAGAAGAAGTTAAAAGAACTACTGATAGTTCCAATCTTGATCATAAAGATCAACTAAATAAATTGCGTGAGCGCCTCACTGAGTATCTTTTCGATATAACATCCCACGAGACACGAGGGGAAATTATCAAAACAAATAGAAATTCTGAATTATATCGCAGAAGCTATAGAACACAATCACAACAAAATTATAGATCTAATTTTAAAATCATCTCCTGCTTCATAAAAGTTTTTAATTGATAAATATAAAATCAAGGAATCTGATATACCGACGTTCAAATTTCCCGATTATGACCCGGACGCTCGGAGAAAATCTGTCAATGATGTCATTGATGAATATTTTCCTAAAATACTCGATGCATGGAGAAAACTAGCACCACCTCCAACTGTTTTAAGATATAATAATGATCCACATGCCGGCGGCAGACACGTATCTCCGGGAATCGTTAATATAACCAGCACGATCGTGGTCAATCTGGTTTGTGACGTAGTCGATGGCAGCTATCAAATAGATCTCGGAAAATCAAATCAGGCTCAACAAAGATATATTTTATATACATTTACACCACAAGTTCCCCCTGGAAGTTTAATCGTGCAAGAACCAACTAATCCTGTGTATCTGCAATGTCACAATAATATGTTAACACGAATAAATTTTAAGCTCACAGACCACCTTAATCGCTTAATTGACATACGTGGAGAAGAGCTTGTGATAAATCTGTATGTGAAATCTTAATTAATCCAGTAAATATTATATAATGTACCAGCACGTGATGGTTTTTATACATGAAAAAGAAGCACTTGAAAACGTCATCAGAACAGCGTTTTCACAAAACACAGAGCAATTTAACGTTAATTTAGTTATTGATGAATACGGAAGCGAGGATTTCTTATTAACACAAGAACAGTTAGATGAACTCCGTCAAAAACATATTATTGAGATCATTTGTAGCAGAGATCAGATTCTAAATTATGCACACTCCTGTATTAAAGTCGATCAACTTAAAAAATATTTTTAAATAAATAAATATAATCACTGATGGGATAAATTACACAAATTAATCAATTTTGTATAATCTGAAATAATTTATTATTATTCTGAAATGAATCAATCTGATGGGGTAATTGGTACTGAAAATTATGCAGATCAGTCAGTTTGTTAATTCTGATGGGGTAATTGGTACTGAAAATTATACAAATCAGTCAGTTTGCTAATTCTGATGGGGTAATTGGTACTGAAAATTATGCAAATTAATCAGTTTGCTAATTATGATGGGGTAATTGGTACTGAAAAATATGCAAATTAATCAGTTTTCCCAAAAATACTACCAAAAAAAATATTTTATTATTATTCTGAAATATTTTATTATTATTCTGAAATATTTTATTATTATTCTGAAATATTTTTTTTTTATGTAAATTAATTCTGATGTGATATACATGATGAGGGAAATTATATTACTACTCAGGGTTGCTTTGGTCGTTACCCGCTGACATAATTTTTCTTAAGTATCTTATGCGGGTACTGATTGTTTTTTTCGTTTCGTACTCGCTGGATAATCCCGATCTGACCTTTTCTACTGCGACAGAAAGAGGAATAAATTCATTTACTTGATCATCGCTCACCATAGCCAGTGACTGAAACATAGCTGCCTGAATCCGCTTTATGAACTTATATTGAGATGATAGAACATACTTATTTTCATTTTCAATTTCTTCTAGCGTTTCAAAATCAGATATTATTTTTTCAGGATTTAGTTCATCAGATATATTAATTCCGTTTTCTTCTAGTTTTTTAATAGCAGAAATAATGTCTTTGATATTTTCATGGTTCATTATATAATATATAAATCTTTAAAATAAAAAAAATTATCCCTATAGAACCCCTATCGAGTGGTTAGCGAGTTCGTCGGGATGTTTCAAGGACGGCACAACATATACAATGAATGAAGAGCCCCTATTCGAGTGTCTTAGCGAGCTCAGATTATGGATGATTATGGATGACGAGCCCCTATTCGAGTGTCTTAGCGAGCTCAGATTATGCATGGGACGGCACAAACATATATTATGAAATGAACTTCTATTCGAGTTTTTTTTAGCAAGTTCATTAAGTAAGAAATGAAATATATACAATGAATGAATGAGATGAAATAATTGAATGAATGAATTGAATGAAGGACTGCACAAACATATACGCTCAGCAAAACCCCACCCACAATAATCAAGCCCGTGGGTGATACATAAATATGTATCAACCACCGGTTGATATGTGGTTGAGTTTTGCTGAGCGGGGGTGGGGTGGGGAGCGGTGGCCCCCAATTATTATAAAAATCGCAATTATGCGTAAACCACCGACCAGTTGTCAGCCATGGGGATTCGATCCTGGACCGCGAGCGTCACAGTCCAATACGATACCGATTGAGCTATCGAAACTTGTTACAAACATATGCTTCGGAAGTTAATATGTAGCTAATAATCATTGAAAAGGAACTAATTTCGAATATATTTACTCAAAATACAATTCTGAATTCAAGAAATACGTTTTCACCAAACAAGTTAGATTTATAAAGCTGGATTAAGGAATTTCCTATTTACTATACCACGCCATCTATGATGGAACATCCAGTCCAGATCATCTAACTGCTAGATTTTTCCATCCTTCCTATAGCATAACTGCTAGATTTTTCCATCCTTCCTATAACATAACTGCTAGATTTTTCCATCCTTCCTATAACTGTTCAATGGAGAAATATATATTACGAGATTTCACACTCGTAAATCTGTATCCATGAACATGGTCAAGGGAGTATTTAGTTGTTAATATTACTCGATAAAAAAATAACCACACATACGCACACAAATACATAACCACACATACGTATAAAAATATATATCATGTATATTTCTGCACTGAACAAGGAAAATGCAACTGATTTTTAATTCCAAACACTATATACACGTATTTCTGTAATCGAGTAAATACATGCAGGATCCCTGTACTGTACTGTAGATCTAAAATTAACCAGCCACGATCGATACAGACTAGACACTGGATTCTGCACTCTGTAAGCTCGAATATACATGTCGGTTTTCTGTAGTTTAGATGTAATGTATATGCTGTCTATGTGTAGTGCGCTGTTCTAAATATTTCACGAATAGAACAGAAAATACACGAACTGCACATTTTTGTAAGTTAGAAACCGTAGATAATTATGACCTTATACCGAGAATCATAAAACTATCTCCCTTTCGTGAGTCAAAAAATAAGTAATGTATGGGGGAAATAATGTGACATAAATTAAAAAAATTTAATCGAGGTGGTGATGATAGTTAACAATACTGAAAGGTGATTTTCTGTTTATATTTTTTTGAGAAAGCAGATCTGGTTATATTTTCTGCTACTTTTTGTACTGAAGACGGATTAATATCAAAATATTTCGCAGCAGAACATATCGAACGAAATATAATTTCTTCGCCAGTTTCTGTGTTTGTAGAATTTACCGCCCTTCTAGAAACTGTCTTACATCTTCCAGTATTACCACGTGCACATTTTTCGCTATATGTAATAACCTGAAGGTTGGATAAATTATTGTTTTGAGGATCCCCGTCAGTATGATCGATTACAAGACCGTCTTTGATCACTCCAAAGAAACATTCGTAGATAAAACGATGACAATGATAATGTTTTCTCTTCCCAACAGTAAACATTAGATAACCAGCATTAGTAATATAACCAACCGGTTTTTTAAACTTACAGTGTCTAATGACACCATTAATATTTGATTCATAGTTTGTTATGACAGGATGTGAGACAAATATATTTTGCTCCATACATGCAATAATATTATTTGTTTAAATCATTGTTTGTCTGAAATCTTGATATATAATCCTCCACGGATTTTATAGCGTTTTCACTATTATTATTTTTTTTTTTGTCATAATATCTTTTAAGTTCTCTGAACCGTTTTGCACTGCACTTAACACATAATTCTGTTTTTCCTCGCACCCCAACACCAAATCGCAGACACGGTATTGGTCCTAGACTTCCTCGTCGTATACTTTGTAAGTGCATCCAACAAAATTCCTTTCTGCAGGATTTACTGCATCGATTTACTGAACCGATCATGAGCCATCTGCATTGAGACATTGTGCTATTTAAATATTTGTTTTAATTATATGAATGAGTTTGAGAGATTATCCCAAACTAGGCCTTCTAAATATAATTTCAACCTCGACAGATTATCTCCCGACTTACCAGTACGAGATCTGGTTGATCCGAAAAATAAAAGTTTGATCAATAAAATTCACGACGCCAAGAAAGAATTTTACACGGATGGTGCATCTCATACATGGTCAGCGTTCAAGATTATTCGCAATGCTGTCAAGGACGCTACAATGAATGACAAACGAGCGGCCACTATCATTAACTACATCGCTGAGTATGAGGGCAATCAAAAATATTTCTTCAGAGTAAAATTTATTGTGTTAACAGAAACAGGTAGTTGGATTATCCGTGACAAATATGATCCTCTCCTTGGTAATAATAAAATTGCCATATTAAGTAAAAATTCCAGACCGGGTGTGTTGACGGGTATTAACAAACCGTATTATGAGCGAGCGTATCCTGTAACAGCGGTTATTTATGGAGTCTATGAGATAAATAAAAAACCCAACGTTGATAAACTGACACCCATGAAATTTTCAAGGTTAAATTGTGTAGCCGAACGAGTAATAGAACACTTTACAAACGAGATGCGTGGAAACGGATTAACTGATTTAAGACGTGAAAAAATAAACTCGAGGGCTGATTCAGTTAAGGATACCGGTGCTACAATAAAAGATGTTGCTGAGTTAGGAAAAATATTAAAATTTCCAATAACCGTAGCGACAATAACGGGAGAAATACTGTACGAATGGAAATATAAATCGAAAGGAGCTTCAATAAATATTATTGATCATAACGCGCACGCATGGACCAGCGCAGTAACAATATTTCCACGTGATCGAACTGTTAGATTTTACCCCTCAGATATGAGTATGCTTGATTTTATCAATGAAATAAGTAAAAACGATCCTGTATCAGTATGGTTATTTAAAAGTAATGAGGAAGGTGGATTTGATCAGATTGTTAGACCAAACGGTGAAATATATCGAACAGAATTTCTCCATGACGAGATGAAAAATATCGCGGAGAAGTTTTTAGAATGCAAGCACGCGGAAAATACTGACAAATTACTAACTAATTGCTTTACTGTTCCATCTGTTGCGGCTCATTTCGCTAGAGAAAGAAATTCATGGAAACCAACACGATTTGATTTACTTGAAGATGTACGCGCAGTTGCGTCGAATACGGACACGGTGGATTATGGAATACCAAATATAATTACAATGATGTTATTTCAGTTGATATGGTTGCATGTTATCCGGGAAGTTTTCTAGGATACGGAGATTGTTCTTGTATTTTAAAAGATTCGGTCACCCTACAAACGAGATGACACGAGTGGCAATTAATGGACCATTACCTGATTTTGATCTGACTGGATTCGCTTGTGTTGAATCATTCGAGCTTAACGAAAATCTTCACAAGATTTGTTATGTTCGGTTTGGCAGACATTTTTGTGAAAAACGTTGGGCGCCTATAGTTTTATTACGATATATGCTAGATTGTGCGGTACTGACATCGTTGGTTGTCAGTGAGGCAATTATATCATATCATGCGCAGACCGAAGTTTGGTTGCCCATGTTAGATTCTATCAGTATTGATGAAGTTATTAGCGAGTTTAAGGAAAAATGTCCTGGTGTTTCCGAAGATGATATTATCAAAGAAGCTCCTAAAATTCTCGAGATTAAACTCAAAACCGCAAAAGATCTAGGTAGAAAAATTATAGGTAAATTTACTCAAGGTGGTGCATATGATCATAAAAGACATCACGCACGCTTAATTCTAGATGATGCCGAGTACGATTTTATAATCGCTGATACAACAGCGAAAGATATATTTGTAAATCGAGAAAGTGTTTATTTCTGCGACGGAACAAAATTGGGTACGATCGTTAGTTACATAAATGATATCTCCCCACAGTATACTCATCTAAGATCTTCCATGTTGGCTTATTTTTCTATAAATTTATTATCGATGATTAATAGATTTCCTGAGACCGCAGTCAGAGTCGCAACAGATTCGTTTTATATTTCGAGTAAATTTTTAGGATCTGTTATGGAATTCACAAGTAATGATGAACGATGGAGTTCGTGGAGAATAAAAAAGGAAATATTACACAATTATACAGAATCAGCAGATGTTCCGATGAGACATTTTTATCGTAAGGGTAATAAAATATCAGAAATGTCGAAAGCGCCATCGTTGAGTGATCCAATAGCTAGATATAAGGCAGTATATCTCAATGGACCTGGTGGATGCGGCAAAACAACTCGAGCAATTAATGTTTTTAGAAATTCAGATATGATCGTGCTGACACCCACACATAGACTTGCACGGGAGATGAAACAACGGGAAGTACAATCGTGCACGTATCATTGTTTCTTTCGGTGGCGCGGGGATACATGGACTCCTGAACGAATGGGAGAGAAATATATACCTAAAATAATTATTTGGGACGAGATATGTACGGTGTCATTGGATACATTAAAAATGTTTCTTGATTGGTTGCTGACGAAAAATACCGCTATAATAATGTGTGGCGATCATGGTCAACCGCCGCCTTTTGTTGGAGCATCTCCACATGATTGGTTAAAAAATTTCGTTGATTATTACGAAGAAATAGATGATGATCATAGAGCTCTCGATGAAAATTTAAAGGAATTTAAAAAATTAATCAGATTACAATCAAACAAAATTCAGTGTGAAATAATACGCGGAGTAATCTCAGAGACCTCAATGAGTGATTTTTTAAATTTATGGAGACCCAACGATTTGATAGTAGCAAGCAGAAAAATAATCAGAGACGATTTACAACAGAAGTTATTTCAGCTGCATAAAGAAAAATATTCAGAATTACCCGTACCGTTGTGTTATAGACCATCAGATACACGAAAACAGAATAATAATGTTGATATTCCAGGACAGACTGAGAATCAAAATCTCGTATTAAATGATATTGTCGCTGTTGATATCAGTGTGGTCGAAGATGCATTACGCGCTGACAAATCTCCATTGGTGTTGGGATACACTATGACGATCCACTCGTCTCAGGGATTAACTATTTCTGACACACGAGTCTGGATTGTAGACTATCGTATCGAGTGGTCAAACTTAGTCTATTTAGTGGTATCAAGGGTGAGAAAAATATCGCAATTACGGAGAATTATAATTCCTGAAATCGTTAATAAAACCAGCATCATCGATGATGATATAATAAGAAAAAAATTAATCGGATACAAACAATCTGATGAAAAAAATAAACGTGACTTTGATCTTGATGCTAAATTTATTATTGAGTTAAAACAGCAGCAGAATAATCATTGCGCAAGTTGCAATTGTATAATGCTGTGGAGGTATTCGAATAAGGATTCAAGACAATTTACCGTAGACAGAAAAGATAATAGTCGCGGTCATACACGAGAAAATACCATGTCGACCTGTCTTGAGTGTAATCGACGTAGAGGCGCTAGTTAAGTGATCGCGGTGGTAGTTGTGTATCCTCGGGAATTACTTGTAGTTGTTCACGTGTAAATCCACGTTGAGAAGCAGCCGAATCTAATCTATAGATTGCAGGTCTACCTGAGGATCTTGTCACGGTGGATATTTTGTGTGTGGTAACACTCCAAATAGGATCAGTCGCTCTCGCTTTACCACCTTCAAGTTCACCCGGTTCATATAAATATCTAACTGTAACATCACCCAATATTTTTTGTTTTTCAATATTCTTTCGTTGTAATGGTATATATTTTTTTGTAATTGCATTAATGGGTTTCATGTTGGTTGTTCGTGTAATCTCATTATTTAATGCAGCTATCACGCTTGGTAATCTTGCAACCCATTCGCGAGATCTTTTATCTTGAATAAATTCCTTAGCGTATTGATATCCAAATAACCGCTCAGCAAGTGTTCGATTAAATCGCTCAACAATTGCCTGATCACGGTGAATTGCAGTATGACCTCGTCGTATTTTGGTATTATGTTGTTTCATCAACGATGATACTGGACCAAGAAATTCCTTACCAGGATCAACCTGTAGTAGCTGTGGCCATCGCAGACCACCTTGTGGTCCGGGTCCTCGTTGATAAATTCGTTCAAACGCATCGGCTACTTCAGATGATGTTTTCCTTGATAGCGGCTCTGCCTCTTTATATCTACTTGCAACATCAACTACAGTTAACGCGTACTTGTACTTTTTTCTGCGTACAGTATCATGTGGTAAAAATAAAATATCAGCTTGATGAACTTCATTAGGAACACTAACATCGAAATACGCGTACTGAATTCGTTTCGGTGGTGGTAGATAAATTTGCCATATTGCCTGTTTGGATAACCACGCTTTAGCAGTAGAATGTTTAACCACTGCTGCATCAGCAAGTTTACCAATTGCTGCTTTGCCTCTCCAATATCCTCTTGGTGAATAATAAATTAATTCCATTATATATTACCAGACCCAAACGCTAATTTACCTTTCATCGCAGATCTTACTAACCATTTAGCTAATGATTCTCTAATATTTTTATTTTTTATAGAATTTAATGCATGAATTAATTTCACATCTGGAATATGCCTGTCTTGTAGATTTTTACCCTTATAAGCTACACCATGAACATGACAAGCTTTATCAATAGCGTTTACTGGTTCCTCGCCTGGTTTTGGTTGATCTTGATTATCAAGTCTGATATCAAGTCGAGTACCAGGACCGCAATAATTATATCCTGGTAGATGTTTTTCTCCTGAGTATTTAGCCCATGGAGTACCTGGAAACCTTGACATCAAATTAGCAATATCACCACCGCGCTTATTAGGTAAAAACGAAAATTTCTTTCTACCGCACACAGAACATTTTCCACCATACGCTATTTTTTTATTTTTTGTTGTAACTGTAGCTAAATCAGTAGTTGGAGTTTTAACTCTACAGCGTAAACAATATAAATTCATGTTATAAAATATATGGATATAATTGATTTCTCAGCGACAAGAAAACGAGAACCTGTTAAGCATCATCCTGCGCTACCGAATTCCATCAGAATGATTATCATAGGACCATCTGGATCGGGTAAGACGCAGTTATTACTTAATCTGATAATGAGATGGTTGAAATGGGATAAATTATATTTAGTAGCACCATCCGCTGATGATCAACGATGTTATGATGTACTTAAATATTTCAATGAAAACGCAAGATTACTGGACAAAAATAATGATGTTATAGAGTTTATAACAGATATTGATGAAGCACCCTCCGTTGATGTTTTAGACGGATTTATTAATAATTTAGTTATATACGACGATGTGATGCTGGATAAACAATCAAATCCAGCCAGAATATTTTCTCGTGGCAGACATAAAAATACAGATGTGATCTATGTTACTCAGCAGTATACACAAATACCAAAAGTGATCAGGGACAATTGTAATATTTTAGTTGTGTTTAATGGCGTAGACACACACACGCTGCGAAATATTCGTCAAACTTGGTGCAGCGGTGACATGGATATAATTAAATTCAGAAATTTCTTCTCACGAGCGCAAGCTACCCCACATGGATTTATAACAATAAATTTGCACGATCCTAGAACAAGATATCATGTAGGTCTTGATAAAATATTTGGATAACAGGGGTGATGATAAAATTAAATTGAATTAAAAAGATATCATTAATATAATGAACAACTGTGCGTGGCTGCATCAAGGAACCACTAACAAATGCGATAAAAAATGTCGTGGAGAATATTGCAAAAAACATAATTATCTTATAAAGAAAAACCCTCATGCTGGTCCACGAAGTTGTGTTGGATGTAACAACAGCGTTAGAGGATTATATCAGATTTGCAAAACTTGCGGTGGAGATCGATACAGAAGTTTGATGATATATTACAGAAAAAGAAAGAACATAAATCCAAAAATAGAAAAACCACCATCAAAACTTGAATATTGCTTGAAACATAGAACAAATTCCCAGGATTCAGATGAAGATTCCCAGGATTATTCAGAATAACATAGCAGCAGAGAGGGCCTTGTCTACAATTCTGTTTGGGACAAACAATAATCGTAGACGTGGTATTGACCTCTATGAAGGGTCACTATTTTTTTTGTCTAAAAACAACGGTGACCATTCCCTAAAGTGGTCTGATCGCCCTCTCTGCTGCTCGTTGTATCGTCTCTTGAATAACGATGTCTTATTCATTGTGTTTACGCCTATGTCGGCGAATACAGTTTTTGAGAAGTTTAGTATCTGGATGCTTAGGGTCTTCGTGTCTGGTAAGTTGCCATTTTTTATATTATTGTGTTGCTGTATATTGAAATACCAGCATGCAGGTTATGTATCATATTTGTCTCGTTTGTATTTTTTTGTTCTGTTCTGTTTTACTATCGTATATTAAGTATTTGTTCTGTTTCGTTGTAAATTTCTTCTTGTTTTTCTTTTGTCTCGTATCGTTGGCTCTAAATAAAACCCACGACCCGAGGGTGTTGTTCGTTTCTTTTGTACAATGCCCGGCTCACATAAATTGAAAAAACAAATTTCTGAAATATTTTAGAGAAATTTGTATCCCTGACGAGCCCCCAATTTTGTTATGATTCTATGCTCTTAAAATAAGTAACAGAAAAGAGTGAAGGACAACATGCTTTGTAAAATTTAGCAAATATAAATATTTCATTATAAAACAAAAGTGAAAATGAGAAAAAACAACTTACGGTATTGCGAATTAAATCCCAAAATACTCCAAGAATTACAGGCACAAGTCCTAGTAATTTAAAATCGTGATTAAAATTCAGTACAAGTCCCAAGAAATCCAAAACTGAAGATGATGATGTGTCTGTTATAGCTTATAGAGTGGTGACATGTCAAGTCTTTTGTTGAATCACAGTAATATAATTCCAGGTTTGAATTCAGTATAAATTCCAGTGAATGTCTTTATCAAATAACTTTATCAGAGCACATTTTTATTTCCAGAGAAAATAATCACTTTAATTCAATAATTTGAAGAAAATACAATTCAGCCAAACTGAACACAACATAATACCGGTACTACTTGAAAGTGCTAGATGTTCAAGCACAAATGACCAAGTCCTCACAATCATTATATAGTTCAATACTTGACTACAGGTCACAATTAGCATTTTCTTAAAAAAATTACCCAGTTGAAAATAACCTTCTAGAATGATCCTGATGTTTACAAAACAATAACCTGGACTATGTATAATTCACTCAGGAAACTCAATAACATTGACCCAAATTAACGTATTTACTTCTGTTAATAATGATTTTGATATCAAGCAAATACAGAGTGAATAATTTAGCTATGCATTGTTTACATGAAATGAAATTAAGAAAAAAGTCAATAAGGTCAAGCAGAAAAGAAATCAATTTTGGACAAGGTCAGGCCCAGCATACAGTTAAATTACAATGGCATGCAGTAAAATAAAATTTTGTTAAAAACTAACAAACAAACAATTAAATATACATAACACTGTATGAAAATGGGTGAATTTTGTATGTCCCCTTGTAAGTACAGTTATTGAGGTTGGAAGCCCCGCATGCTTATCTTGGGAGGGTTCATCACAAAAGGCAAGGGATAGTTCCTCCATGAAGTGCAGAAGGGACAAGAAAGTTCTCATCCTTCAGGAAAGGTACCAACCAGGTAAAGTTCAGTTAATCCCCGTGAGGAGTCACAGAACATCTATGTCCCTATATCCAGGACCTACACATAGAGGGGCCATTTTTGGTATAATAGTCTTGTACCCCAATTAAGTCTGGAATAGGATGATGTCTTGTCCTTTTACAAATTTCTGAGAGGAAACCTTCAAGATGGAAACTGCAGCATTAGTCCAGAGTGCCAATTTCTATTGATCTACTGGATGCTTATTTCAACACCCCAATCTTTCCTCCACACATGTAATAAAAAATTTTCATATCAGACAGGAAGTCTTTCAGTTTGGAGCTATGCTGTTTTGGTCTCACTCCTGCATCCAGATTCTTCACCAGAGTGTTGGATGTAATGGCTGCATGCTTGAGGCATCCTTGGGGATGTTTTCAAAGTTTGATTATCATAGAAGAACCAATAGTTTTGTTGAGTCAATGTTAAAAGTGAGTTTTGGCAGTCAATGTTTTGACAGCATTGTATTAATCAATCAAAAACCATTTTTTATATTCTACTGCAGTAGTATGGAAACTTTAAGTCTTGTAAAAGAACATTTCTAGACCATTCTTTATTTTTTTTAAAAAATAAAAATAATACAAATACTGTGCCATCAGTGCAATTGTGTCAAAGATAGTATGTCAAAAAACCAAAATGATCATGGAAAAAATATGTTAATGACTTGATGTTCAGACACATTTAGAGTGCAGTTAAAAGGAAAATGTGCTAATACACTACATTTCTATTTATTTTTGGTAACATATTTTTCTAACATTAACTCTATGACCTTTAACTGAGTATGACTGTACAAGTAAATGATTTACAACAAAAAGAACATTAAAAAACAATAAGAAGAATGATAATGATAAAAGAAGAAAAGACTTACGATATATACTCACTGATAAGTCTTATGATATATACTCACTGATAAGTCTTACGATATATACTCACTGATAACACTTACGATATATACTGACTGATAAATCTTACGATATATACTGACTGATAAGTCAAGCCTAACTGCAGACTGCACAAACCCAGATCTGCCATCACATTATGTGCTGGCATAGCTCGATCTTGGCAGTTTATTATGGTAACTCAGTTGGTAGAGCTTTGGGCTTGTAATCCAAGGGTTGCAGATTCAATACATGCCCAGGTTGGCTACCTAGCTGTGTCCTTGGGAATGGCACTTGGGGTCCCATTTCCTTGGCATCAAATACAAATAGCCAATAATTTATTAAAAGTGCTATCAAACCCAACAAACCATCATCTTTTCTTCCATCCATGAATTCAAATCCATTCATCTCTTTTCTGTGGGTCAGGTACAATCAATCACACTCTGTGCTGGTTCCACTTTATAGATGAACTAGACTCAATCATATTCTTTCTTGACTCACTGTTATCCTCAATTATATTTTTAGGTATTGTCTCATATTCTTTCTTGACTCACTGTTATCCTCAATTATATTTTTGGATATTGTCTCAGATTGTTTATCAGTCTTTGCAATACTGTTCACTTGTAGATCAGTACGGATCATAGGGTTTAATCCAAGTTTAAATGAGTCAATGTATTTCTGTCAATTATGTTTGTATCCCACCCTTTTCTGCAACCTTGTCACCTGATGCTCTAAGGATACCATCATGTAGTCCAACTTGAATCCAATATGTAATATTGACAAATGACTGTAATGGTTTCATCTGTCTAAACCTGGTCATCCTAAAATTTATACAACTTTGTAACAGTATCCCAAAACTGCTGAAATGGACTGTAATGTGTGTTCCATTTAAATTTGTTTACCTACGATACTGGTTACACAAGAGCCATTACACATTGATTCAATCAAGCTACTCCTATGCCGCCGGTGGGTTCATCTTTTCAGTTACTTTCTTCAACACGTGTCTACGAACCAATTTTAATGAGTGTATGTGAAAGATGGTTTATAGACGTAGAGGTATAATGAACAAACAACTGAAACAATAAACTCACTCAAGTCTGACAATTAGAAAAGTTCGTGTTCCTAAGGTGCATGAATGCAGCAGATTTCATAAGGCAAGTGAAATGCCACCCCCCTCCCCCCGAGACATTTAGGGGGTATTCAAAATAGTTGTTGTTGTTGGGTTTAATGCCATTTTGCAGCACATGATAGGCTATACATGGCGGCCAGTATTAATGGTGGACGAAGAACCAGAGAAAATGCCCGGAAAGAACCACCGACCCACGAGAAGCTACTGGCAAGCTTTCTCACATACCCACATTGGCTGAATCTTAGACTCGAACCACCACAGACAGAGGTGAGATGGCAGTGATCCGTAACGAAGAGCACTTTAGACCACTCGGCCACTCGGGGCCCCCCTATTCAAATAGTAGTGGGAATAATGAATGAACACTGCATAAAGAAAAAACACCATTTTTCCTTCAGTGTTAAGGGGACAATAAAAGTACCTCTACAGTAAAACATGCTTATAATGAGCCTCGTATATTACTTTGTTGAATTAATGATAAAGTAATGACACTGTTGGGGACATATATTCACCAATTTAGCTTGTTACATATATATGATGCTTCTGCTGGTATGCAATTTCACTTCATACCAACCACAAACTGGTATACCTCTGTTCAGACTAATGGTGTTTTTATAACTCAAATGCTTTGAAGAGAACATGAAAGTGGTCAGAATTTAAAGTTTGACTTTCCTTGATGTTTGACCTTTGAGATGGGATCAAGTAGAGTACATGACATACCATCTAGTAATCATAGATACTTTTGTAGAAATATCTCCAATGGTTTAAACATTATGACCTCGGCTTTAAAGTGTAACTGACAAGCTATGGCCTGGACTTTCAAGTGTAACTGACAAGCTATGGCCTGGACTTTCAAGTGGAACTGGTAAGTTATGGCCTGGACTTTCAAGTGGAACTGGTAAGTTATGGCCTGGACTTTCAAGTGGAACTGGTAAGTTATGGCCTGGACTTTCAAGTGGAACTGGTAAGCTATGGCCTGGACTTTCAAGTGGAACTGGTAAGTTATGGCCTGGACTTTCAAGTGTAACTGGTAAGTTATGGCCTGGACTTTCAAGTGGAACTGGTAAGCTATGGCCTGGACTTTCAAGTGGAACTGGTAAGTTATGGCCTGGACTTTCAAGTGGAACTGGTAAGTTATGGCCTGGACTTTCAAGTGGAACTGGTAAGTTATGTCATGGACTTTCAAGTGGAACTGGTAAGTTATGTCATGGATTTTCAAGTGTAACTAAGAAGTTATGACCTGGACATTTGCTCAATACAGTATGCCATCCTGTTTCATTGCATGTGAAAAGTGTGGTGGGGGTGTTCAGTATCAAGACTGAATAAGTATATCAACCTCTTTACTTATTATTTATGAATAAACTAGTACAAAGTTGAAACATGAATGATGAAACCAATAACTACAAAGCAATATTTGAAAAGAGTATTTTTATTAAAAACATATGTACAAATAACAGTATTGGTGAATGCTTTCTTAATGGTATCAAAATTAAAGAATTACAAGTTTAAATAACAAGACAATGAAAAGCATTAGGACTAGTTGAGAAAACATGGAATAAAAAAGTTAAAAAAGAACGACAACTATGAAAGTTGTTATTTTAAGAACCGTTACTATCGGATGACTTTGTATATATGAACCTCAGCACAGCTGTAGCTGTATGGTGCCAAAGGTACAAGTGTACAAGAAATATTTATCAAATGATTATTTATCTTACTTTTTTAAGACAAGGATTCTAAATACTAAAATCTTTGTAACAAGAATGGAGTTTATAGCAGTTGCTACATGCTTGGAGTAACCTGACTTGCACTGAGTAACCCGACTTGCACTGAGTAACCCAACTTGCTTGGAATAACCTGACTTGCTTTGAGTAACCCGACTTGCTTGGAATAACAGTATCCCAATTAAAAGTAGTTCTCAATTTAATTTGCATGAGAAAGAGAGAGGACGGAATAGAACAGTCTTCAATAACACAGTAAAATTAAACATTTTCTCAACTAAAAGTATGAAAATTTAGTAAAAATATTAATATATTTCAGGCAGTAAATATTGGTGCCAGTATACAGCAAATAAATGTCAATCAACAAGTTTAAAACTGATGGACGGTTTAAAACTAAACGACGCAACATACTTGTTGTATGTATGTAAAATGTGACTTAACATCAATACACATGACAATGTTATATCACAGATTGTTACTTTCACACTAGAAAGTGGGATGGAATACAAAAATATACTAAATGATCATTACTCGGAAAAAAGGACACTTAGGAAGTGCGAGTATTGTTTGAATAATTCATGTATTTCCGTAATCTGACTGAAAAATTTGGATCTGAAGTATAGAACTTCTAAAAACAAAAATAATGGTTAATTTCAGAGTTGTAATAAACATCTCAAGGTTATAATTAAAGCAACCATTTGAAAAAGCATGTATATATATATATATATATATATATATATATATATATATATATATATATATATATATATATATATATAAATAAAGCATTCAAAAACATATACATGCTGTATATATTCTGGAATTTGTCATACACTGTTATTAGTCATGAATTAGTCACGTAGACTGTGTACTCTAGAATTTGTCATATATAGTATAGTATAGTTTGCCATTAATTAGTCAAAATATGATAATTATACATTATACAAATGAAAGTTATGTTAATGCTACAACTAAAAAAAGAAAATTATTTTCATTAGGAGCTGTAATCCTGTAGCCATTAGTAGCAGTCCCTTCTAGGAACTTGAACCTCCGATATAAATTTAATGAACAAAATTTAAGGAATCATTTTTAAAAAAGTGATATTCATTGAAATAAAAAGATTTTGATTCGTAACTCTGCTCTTGCCCCTAACAAATATCCTTCCTTTCAAAATGTGAAGATAAAATTTTACATAAGTTTCACGTAGAAAAGAATACTTTTTTTTTTCAAAATGCTGAATGTGTTCATAAAAACTGTCCGGCAATTTTCATGAATTATCTCCTCAGTATGATTTTTGTTTAATTTCTAAGACAGTGTGTGAGGAAAGGAATATAAATTACCAATAGTGCACTAATTGGTTTTATCACAGATACAGCTTTACAGTTTATACTACAAATATATGATTATCCATATAAAAAAAGTCACAAGTCCCAGAAAATATGTCGCAGTTAAGAACAATTGTCATTCATACTTCCAATTATCTAAGATAAGGAATTTATTGTATAGTCCGATTTTCATACTGATCTGCACTGTTTCAAAAACTCCTCCTAGTTGCTAATTATATCCGAGTTTCATCCATTCGGTCTAATATCTGCTTCTTCTGTTTTTCAAGTCTGGTGAGTTCCACTTTAAGTCGGGTTATATTGTCATTTGTACTTGAGTTCCCTTTTGACTTGCGGAGCTCTTCTTCCTCCAATTCCTGTATTCTGTCCCGGAGTGTAAGTATGGACTTGTTGACTTCTGTAAAGTCAGCACACAGGTCGTCATATCGATCCTCTGGCGATTTCTGAATAAAATAAGGAATAGAAAATCATTCAGAGATTTGTAATGCAAAATATAATGTGATTCTTTAAGACTTAAGCAGATTAAAAAAGATGAGAATATTCAATGTGATCTGATTATTTGAAGTTTTTCATCTGACAGCATACATTAATCAAGACGAATTTGTCTCTGGGAGGCAAATCAGTTCTTTCATCTCACTCTCAGCCCAGAAGATGGTTATCAAGTGTACATGATTTTTTTGGTTCTATTTATTACTTTCTCAGATTTTTAAAACTGTCCCTCCAATTAAGCCAAGTAAAAATAAATAAAAAAATTATGTTACCTAAATTTAAGGTTGCAACCTCCATATTCTCCATAATTTTCAAATTTGATTATGATTGTGATGAGAATTAATCAGGACTTAAACAATTTTATTACGATATTTAATCAAAAGTTTTTCTCTAACATTTTGCACCATTTGTTGTAAAAAGTACTTTGTGGGTGACGCTAAATATAAAATAGAAAATGGTCATGTAAATTTAGTTGTTGACAATATGCATGATTCACTGAAAAACTACTTTTAAAAACCCTAACACATGAAGCCAACATGTTGTTGTTTAGAGTTTGCTTTGGGGCATCAAGTGGTGACTAATGTGGTATCACCACTGTGATGAAAAAAGTGGTATCATATCTTGAGAAATGTGGTATCATGTGCTGAGAAATTTGGTATCATCAATGTTATCATAACAGCAATCATACAGTAATGTGTGGTATCACCACTCTAGTTTTAAAAGTGGTACTATGTCATAATTAAAAGTGGTATCACCAGTGTGATGATAAAAGTGGTTTTGTGGTAATAACAGTGGCACCATGTGGTAATAAGTAGAGGACCTCAAAATGGGTTATGACTTAATAATGAATTTATGAAACAAGTTTAATACTGTCTAGCTTTTGCTTACCAAGTGTCACAAAATCTGGACATTATTCAACTGGTTTCATAAATTTAACATTAAGTCATTTGAGATTCTTTTTAACATATAGTTTATATTTTATTTGAAATAGTTTAGAGAGAAAGAAGAAAGAATAATTTTGTTCATTCTGACTCGGGTGCGGCATGTTTAATTTGTTGCATGTTAAAAAACAATCAGTCACAATAATAATATTTAAAAGGAGACTTTTTAACAAATTATAAATCAAAGTAGCAACTGTCCTTCCATATAAATAGAACATTTGATAAAATAATTTTTCAACACAGAATGTCCAATGGAAATTATGTGTGATGTCACAGTTTGACTCGGACAGACGATCAATATTCATACTTTTAGAGTTGTTGGGATATTCATGTGAAAGGATGATTACTGGATGCAAGGAATCCAGATTAACTGTAATGCATTTGTGATAGGATATTTGCATTATATTGATTTGGAACAGTAGACTACAGTATATCCTGGTTTTGACATGCGTATACAAGTTTTATTTACCCAGAATTACATCATATATTTTACCATGTAACAATGCTGTGGTTCCATAATTTTATGACCGCTCCAGTGGCCTACTAGTGAGAGCGTCTGCCTCGGATGCGGAAGGTCATGGGTTCGATCCCCAGCCGAGTCATATGAAAGACTTACAAAAATGGTACTAACAGCTGCCTTGCTTGGAGCTCAGCATCAAGAGGTTAGTGTTAGGACTGGTACTCCTGGTGTCAGGATAATATGACTGGGTGGGACATCATGCTACGTGTCTGCAGCATGATGTCTCAGTGCTAGACATCACTATAAACTGTCACACTGCAGACATCGTAGCGATATGACTGAAAAATTGTTAAAGCTATGTTAAAAATCCAAATCACACATACCCACCCACCCATACATTTATGTCATTTGAAGATTGGTTTATCTCCACATTCTTCTGTGAACTGAGGTGAGTTTATTTACTCTTATAAGTTACCATTTAAACCACTTTTGTATAGAGTTAATACTGCCCACTGCTCTTGCCAAGCCCACTATCAACTGACTAATTCCCTTCATTTTATTTTTTTGTTATTTTTTGTTTGGGGTTTAATGCTATTTTTCACTGCATAATGGCCTGTACATTTGCTTAACTAGCACCCTCTAGGGTAAATTGGCCTGTACATTGGCTTAACTAGCCCCTCGGGGGTAAATTGACCTGTACATTGGCTTAACTAGCCCCTCTGGGGTAAACTGGCCTGTATATTGGCTTAACTAGGGCTCTCTGGGGTAAATTGGCCTGTACATTGGCTTAACTAGCCCCTTCTGGGATAAAATGGCCATATTCAGACATATATGATTCTTTTTCCACAATTCCATTTCATAAGTCAAACCAAAAATGGCCACCAAAACAAAATGTTTATAGTAATTGTAAAAACAAAAAGATCCAGAAGGCACGGTAAGGAAAAATTCCCAAATAATAGCCAAACAGTCAAAAGAATACTGCATAATAATTTCATGGATTTATCTGGACCAGTCAGAACTGCATAAAGCAATATTTTACCATGCTGTCATGTCAAAACATGAAACTGCACACACCGTATGTAAAATGTATCAACTATGTAATAAAAATGTTATCACCACTGTGATGATAAAGGGGTCATGTGGTAATAAAAGTGGTACCATGTGGTAATAAAAATGATATAACCACAGTGAAAATAAAAGTGGTACTGTGTGGTAATAAAAATGATATAACCACAGTGAAAATAAAAGTGGTACTGTGTGGTAATAAAAATGATATAACCACAGTGAAAATAAAAGTGGTACTGTGTGGTAATAAAAATGGTATCACCACAGTGAAAATAAAAGTGGTACTGTGTGGTAATAAAAATGATTTAACCACAGTGAAAATAAAAGTGGTACTGTGTGGTAATAAAAATGATATAACCACAGTGAAAATAAAAGAGGTTTCACCACTATGGTGATAAAAGTAGTTTCAAGTTTTTTCTACTAATGCATTTCAGTCTCATAATGAAGTATTTTTATATACAATACACAAGATTACAACTTATTTCTTGTCCCAAATTTTATCAAATGTTTAATACATACTCAAGAGAGCTGTGCATGCAAACTCTAAGAAGAAAACCTTTTATTAAATGGGATGTTTGCTTGATAATGGTAATAAGTAAGAAAGTATAATCAATAGAAGAATTATCTATTCCATACCTTATCCTCTGGCAGGTTGGCTGTAGGTAGGTCATCATGTTCCTTGTTCTGCTCATTTAGAAGTGTCTTCCAGAGAGCATACCCAGTCATGTTTGCAGTTGTAAAGCTGACTGGTGGTTGACGGGTTAATACTGTTGTTCCTATACAGATACCAAAATCACTGATTTATTTAGGAATTAAAATAAAACTGTATCGCTTGTGCAGAAAAATAAAAGTCTGGTGTTATAAAGTATGTATGTATTAGAGTCTAGTGTGGTAAAGTATGTATGTATTAGAGTTTAATGTGGTAAAGTATGTATGTATCAGAGTTTAGTGTGGTAAAGTATGTATGTATTAGAGTTTAGTGTGGTAAAGTATGTATGTATCAGAGTTTAGTGTGGTAAAGTATGTACGTATTAGAGTTTAGTGTGGTAAAGTATGTATGTATTAGAGTTTAGTGTGGTAAAGTATGTATGTATCAGAGTTTAGTGTGGTAAAGTATGTATGTATTAGAGTTTAGTGTGGTAAAGTATGTATGTATTAGAGTTTAGTGTGGTAAAGTATGTATGTATTAGAGTTTAGTGTGGTAAAGTATGTATGTATTAGAGTTTAGTGTGGTAAAGTATGTATGCATTAGAGTTTAGTGTGGTAAAGTATGTATGTATCAGAGTTTAGTGTGGTAAAGTATGTATGTATTAGAGTTTAGTGTGGTAAAGTATGTATGTATTAGAGTTTAGTGTGGTAAAGTATGTATGTATCAGAGTTTAGTGTGGTAAAGTATGTATGTATTAGAGTTTAGTGTGGTAAAGTATGTATGTATTAGAGTTTAGTGTGGTAAAGTATGTATGTATTAGAGTTTAGTGTGGTAAAGTATGTATGTATCAGAGTTTAGTGTGGTAAAGTATGTATGTATTAGAGTTTAGTGTGGTAGAGTATATATGTATGTATTGGAGTTTAGTGTGGTAAAGTATATATGTATGTATTGGAGTTTAGTGTGGTAGAGTATATATGTATGTATTGGAGTTTAGTGTGGTAGAGTATATATGTATGTATTAGAGTTTAGTGTGGTAGAGTATATATGTATGTATTAGAGTTTAGTGTGGTAGAGTATATATGTATGTATTAGAGTTTAGTGTGGTAGAGTATATATGTATGTATTAGAGTTTAGTGTGGTAGAGTATATATGTATGTATTAGAGTTTAGTGTGGTAGAGTATATATGTATGTATTAGAGTTTAGTGTGGTAAAGTATATATGTATGTATTAGAGTTTAGTGTGGTAAAGTATATATGTATGTATTAGAGTTTTATTTGGTAAAGCATGAACATATAGAGTTTAGTGTTGTAAAATATGATGTGGTAAAATATGTATGTATTAGAGACTGAAATGGTAAAGTATGTATGTATTAGTGTCAAAGTATGTATTATATTCAAGCTTGGTGTGGTAAAGCATGAATATATAGAGTTTAGTGCACTAAAATACAATGTATTACAGTTTAGTGTGGTAAACTGTGTATGCATTATAGTTTGGTGTGGTCAACTATGTATGTATTAGAGACTGAAATGGTAAAGTATGTATGCATTGGTGTCATAAATTATGTATTATATTCAAGCTTGGTGTGGTAAAGCATGAATATATAGAGTTTAGTGCACTAAAATACAATGTATTACAGTTTAGTGTGGTAAACTATGCATGCATTATAGTTTGGTGTGGTAAAGTATGTATGTATTAGAATAATGTGGAAAAGTAGGTATGTGTTAGTGTCATAAAGTATGTATGTTTTAGAGTTTGGTGTGGTAAAGTATGTATGTTCTAGAGTTTGGTGTGGTAAAGTATGTATGTGTTAGAGATTGTTGTGGTAAAGTATGTACGTTTTAGAGTTTAGTGTGGTAAAGTATCTATTAGAGTTTAGTGTGGTAAAGTATGTATGCATTAGAATTTGGTGCAGTATATATATATATATATATATATATATATATATATATATATATATATATATATATATATATATATATATATAGTTTATTGTGGTAAAGTTTAATATGGTAAAGTATGCATTATTAGAGTCTGGTATGGTAAAGCATGTATTATTAGAGGTCTGGTATGGTAAAATATATATTATTAGAGTCTGGTATGGTAAAATATGTATTATTAGAGTCTGGTATGGTAAAGTATGTATTATTACAGTTTGGCATGATAAAGTATGTATTATTACAGTCTGGTATGTATGTGTAGAGTTTCATGGCACAAAGGGACTTTTCTCAACACCAGCATCACTACATATCATTTTCATTATTTAAAAATAGATAAACTGGGCCTAGCATGTCTGCCAGTCTTACCAAATAAGTATAGTGATCTGGCCAAACATTAACATTACAGTCTATAGCAGAGGTTCTCAAACCACGGCCCACAGGCAACTTGTAGCCCATCAGCTCTCAGAAAGTGGCCTGCGAGGCCTCTATGTTTACTATAATGTATTTTAATAATTTCAAAAATTTATTGACGTTCAAATAAATAAATAATAACTAGACGAAAGTTGCAATAATGCACGATCTACAGTATTCTAGAGTCTAGAATGTTTTTTCTAAGTCTAAGAAGTCTGTCATTTTGGTCGAGCACTCGGAGCTCTGTCGGCGTTCTATAATTCACTCTGCGCTTGGTTGTTGTGCTCGGATATAATTATGGAATGCGCCCGTTGAGTTAGCGAATGAAACGTTTGGAAATTCCCTTTTCCCAGCCTTGAACTTCAGTAACTGGTTGTAAAGAACAGTTACAATTGTAAATTAATTATATTGATATCGGTTTTCAAAACTGATTTAAAATTGTTAAATGAACATTTGATTTAAAACCGAAAATGAATGTAGTGTAGGACTGACACTGACTGCTTTTAAAGTTTTAGAATTTGGTTGCTGAAAGTTAATAAATTTAAGGATGATATTACACGACTTTCATAATTTTATAAACATTTATACACATTTATAATTTTATAACGTTGTGGCCCGCTTAATTACCGAAAATAGTAGATATGGACCTCTACTTGAAAAGCTTGGGAACCACTGGTCTATAGGAATCAAATTAGTATGTGCCCAAACATTAACATTAAAGTCTGTAGGAATCAAATTAGCATGTGCCCAAACATTAACGTTACAGTCTGTAGGCATCAAATTAGTATGTGCCCAAACATTAACATTAAAGTCTGTAGGAATCAAATTAGTATGTGCCCAAACATTAACATTACAGTCTGTGGGCATCAAATTAGTATGTGCCCAAACATTAACATTAAAGTCCGTAGGAATCAAATTAGTATGTGCCCAAACATTAACATTAAAGTCTTTAGGCATCAAATTAGTTAATTTGTGCCATATAGGGCCATTTCAAGGTAAAGTTTTAAAAGTGTCACTATAATGAACTGAACAACAAAATTTTGAAGATCATCCCATTCTTCTGTAAAATGTAAATACAATAACAGATAAAGGTAATATATATATAATCCTTTAAATGACTGCATTTTAAAAAGAAAAGTGAAACAATGTCTCTTGTGGTACATGTAATGAGTGAAATCAACTTTTATATATATATATATATATATATATATATATATATATATATATATATATATATATATATATATATATATATATATTTTACAGTACTTAATTTATCTTATATAAAAACCTATAAGTAATATTATATTTAATTAATAAATGACCCTTTGATGTGAGAAATCTTGTGTTTCAGGACTGACTGCAGTACTGCAGGATGTAATCAATATAAGATCAAGTGCCTAGAGATAAATGTACTAAAGCAAACATCATCTGACTGAGACCACAGATTGTGAATCTTTGTGAGACAAACTGCCTGACTGAGACCACGGATTGTGATCTTTGTGAGACAAACTGCCTGAGATCTTAGTACTAAACTACAGCATCATGGGTAGTGAAACCAAATGCTACCATCCATGCATGATGGTCCATGTGAGATGCATTTACCGAGATTGCAATCTGAGTGAGATATATTTACTGACCTGAAGTGGAGTATCTCTGGCTAAGAGACCAGAGATTGTGATCCATGTGAGATGAACTGCCCTGGGCCTTGGCTTGTTTGATCTTATCCTCCAAGCTTCCCAGCACTGTATGTAACTTGTTGGTCATGGAGAAACTGGAGTACTTGGCAAGCCTACAAGAAAAGGTACCTTTCTTAGGGCAATGTTTGTTGGAAACAAGTTCATCTTAAAGTTTCAAATGAAATGAAGACATAGTATCTATTTAATTAACATGCCATACTAATTTCAGCAAAGATATCTTGTAACTAACAAGTTGCAATTAACATTTAAGAAGAAATGTAATATGGAAAGTAGAAATACTTTTTCTTTTCCTTATAATTAAAGATGGCCATAAATCTGTATTGGCACATTTTTCTTTAAAGTGTATACCTGCATGTACATAACCATATATTAAAGTGTATACCTGCATGTACATAACCATATATTAAAATGTATACATGCATGTACATAACCATATATTAAAATGTATACATGCATGTACATAACCATATATTAAAATGTATACATGCATGTACATAACCATATATTAAAATGTATACTGCATATACATAACCATATATTAAAGTGTATACCTGCATATACATAACCATATATTAAAGTGTATACCTGCATATACATAACCATATATTAAAGTGTATACCTGCATGTACATAACCATATATTAAAATGTATACATGCATGTACATAACCATATATTAAAATGTATACATGCATGTACATAACCATATATTAAAATGTATACCTGCATGTACATAACCATATATTAAAATGTATACATGCATGTACATAACCATATATTAAAGTGTATACTGCATATACATAACCATATATTAAAATGTATACATGCATATACATAACCATATATTAAAGTGTATACCTGCATGTACATAACCATATATTAAAATGTATACATGCATGTACATAACCATATATTAAAATGTATACATTCATGTACATAACCATATATTAATAAATAAGTATCTGAATGTTATATTATACTGAAGTTGATATTTGATATCTATCAGATATTTTAACAAATCAGCTAATTTATTTCTTGTTTTATATTTTACTTATTGGATCACAAAAGATCAAAATGTGACTCAAAATTAAATTTGGCTAAAGCTCTAAGCATTGAATCTTCAAAAGACTGGTAAGATTTGTTGAAGTCATGAAACTGTCAAAAAATGTAGAAATAAAAACTATTTTTCCTTAAAAAAATGGTTTGTAATTTAATAAGTGGTTTTTATTTTTTTGATTTTCTTAAGGATATAACTGACCTCTCAATTATTCTGTCCTTGTTGAATTGGATGCCATCCACTGTGGTGGTAGGTAGAAGCCTCATGTCCAGTAGGTCATCCACCATTTGAACCTTATCATCCTCTGTGTGGCAGCTTCCAAACATGGCCTGCAATAGTTTGAGAGCAGCCTGCTCCACACTGGCTCCTGTGCTGGCAGAAATAGACTGGGTCACATTCGAGGAGTGGCGGAATCGAGCAAAGAACAGGTCATCACAAACGACAGCCAGGGCACGGTGGTATTCATGTAGGAATTCTGGATCACTGTCATCTCGCAGATCACCTTAAAATCAAACACAATATGCATGTATGTAGTTATGTATGTATGTAACTATATATGTATGTCATATTCTTCTTATAAAAATTAAGATTTCTCTGGTGGTTCATCATCAAAACTCTTAATCGAGTTCATATAATGAGGGTATTTAAAGGACATTACTAGGTGTTATTTCACCTCATTGCCTTACTTAATGAGGGTGCTAAAGTGATACTGGTAAGAGTTATGTCACCTCTGTCCTAATGAGGTCTTAAAGAGATATTAACAGGAGTTTTATCACCTTTACCTTACTTAATGAGGTTGCTAAAGTGACATCTCTATTACTAAACCTTTGCCTCATTGTCTTACTGAATGAAGTTGCTAAAGTGATATTTCAAAGTGTTTTGTCACTCTTGCATTACTTAATGAGGTTCCTAAAGTGACATTGATAGGAATTATGTCATCTTTGCCTTACTTAATGAGGTTGCAGAAGTGACAATGGTAGGAATTATGTCATCTTTGCCTTACTTAATGAGGTTGCAGAAGTGACAATGGTAGGAATTATGTCATCTTTGCTTACTTAATGAGGTTGCTAAAGTGACAATGGTATGAATTATCTCATCTTTGCCTTATTTAATGAGGTTGCTAAAGTCATATAGCAAGGTGTTATTTTACAGTATAATACAGTGTTATGGTAATAAATGTTTATGGTATATGATGCAAACCTGATTTAATATGGGCTAGCGTATGGACAAGCACAACAACAAACTCCCCCACAGTATCTAGGCGTGCAGTTCGGATATACAGGATATGGTTATTGGCATCATAATGGAAAGAGTTTCTATATGAGTTGCGTCCAAGATGTTGATTGGCTGGGATTTTGTCGGCCAGAAGGACGGTCACAGGAGGATGCTGGCAGTGGACAGCAACCAGATCTGTGACAAAACAGCCAAACTTGTACACGATGAATGTTCGGGCATTGAGCTTGTTAAGATCAGCTGGCTGGAGTTCAGTGTCTTGTTCCCACTCTGAGTCACGAGTATCATGATAGCCTCCGTCTGAAATGAGAAATATAAAATACAACAAAATTAATGTAGATCAAGAAATTGTTTATATTCCTCAGTATGAATGTTCCAGAATGTCTTACTTTCAATCAGGTTAAGTGAGCCGGTAAGTTCAAAATCATTTTGGAAAGCTTAATCATCCATGGAAAGCTAACTGGTGCTTTACATAGGACCCACATTTCAAATTCTTTTTCCAAGCCAAATACCATATCTAAGATCCAATGTATCTCCAGTGCATAGAGGGTGTTAATTCTATTCATATTGTAAATTAATATTTGATAAAAACTCCTAATGTGTCTAAAATGTATTGAATAAAGCATTCTGACTGAAAATAATTTACCTCTAATGGAATCCTTTGCGGCAGACTTCCTGAAATCTCCCTTGGCAACAGATCTCCTAATTTGCTCCATTTTCTGGTAAAGTGGTGAGGCCATCAGTAGTGCCATCAGCTCTGCTTCATTCAGGGGAGCAGCCATATTGTAAGATGATGGCATAGATGGACTGGTTTCCTCATCATTTGGTCCAGATCTCTGGACTGATTCGAAGACCTTGCTGTGAGTTGAGTATTCTGGTCGAGACATTGCACTGTCTATGTTGAGAGCTTCGTTGATGGTCAAAACCTGAAATAGAGATTTAAAGGTCACTGGCCACATAGGTTATACAAAAGTGTGATATTATTATAGTCATTAAAAAAATGCATTCCTTATGAATGTACATCACAAATAAGGTTTAATTAGACTTAAAAATCCACTTTATAAAATAAATTATTTATTAGGCAATCTCTGTAAACAATTGGTAGTTTCCTCATACCAAAAACAGATATGACATACATTTATCCATTTTATTCAACCTAGCCATTTGTGTGTTTAATTTCCCCATATAAATATCTGTGATATATCTTACGATTGTGGTTTTCTTCAACAACCCAAAAGAGTGATGATGGGACAAAAGGGTTCTTTCTTTTTCCGAAATATCCTGTTTACTACAAAAAGTGGACTGAAGCTGTGGGATAAAATAGGGTGAAGAATCGGAAAGTTGTGCAACATCCTGCTTGTGCATTTTGAGACCAGTTGCTTTTTACACCCTCCTTTGGTGATGAAATCCATTGGTGTACAAATGAAAGTGAATTTGTTAGAGACAGCAGTGCCTACAATTTTCTCAGAGATTGTCACCTGAGAAGTTTGGACCTCCTAAATCGCATAGAAAGCTCTACAGTACATATGAGAAGAGGGATAGAAAGAGCATAAGTAAAATATATCAAATAAAGGATTACAGTACAGTAAAGTTACTGCAGATATAAAATATTAATGTTTATAACAATCGTCATACTTTTTGAACATGTAGAGTGTAGACTTTGATCAAACTCTTTATTTAGTATTATTATAACCAACATGGACTCAAATTGGTTTTTAAAAAAAAGAAAAATGAGGTATTACTCTGGAATGTTTATCAGTCATAGGTGCGCAAGTCTGTAGAATCACACACACACACACACACACACACATATATATATATATATATATATATATATATATATATATATATATATATATATATATATATATATATATATATATATATATATATATATATATATATACACACCTTACTTACCATATATAATAAGATACATAGAGGATATTTGCTTGAAACGAGTGAATAACGGATATATTTCATCGAGTGGGTGAAAAACTCAGTATTTTCACGAGTGGCATAGCCACGAGTGAAAATGCTAGAGTTTTTCACCCACGAGATGAAATGTATCCGTTATTCACTCGTTTCAAGCAAATATTCTTTTTATTTTATGCTCACATACATTGGCTACCTAAAGTTTGTGACACAGTGAATGAGAAGATTTCTTACGGTAATGTCAGCTATTTACCGTACATGTTCTGCTGTGCTATGTGTACATGCGCACAAAATTAGTTCCACATCAGATTGATGAAAATTAACTGATATTTCCAGAATAACAAACTACAAGTTTCAAGGATAACAGACAGGGATTATTAATCTGCTAATTATTAACTATTAATTTGCTAAGGTGCAAAATCAAAGGGAGGTAAGTATGTTCTGACCCCAAAAAGTAGTTCCGGTAGTGAAAAAATATTGTTATTTTTTCACTGCAGTGAAATATCAATAATATTTTAATTAGAAAATCAAGTAATTCACTGCTTAGCATAAAATAAAATAAAATAATTTTTTTTCCTGTCCCACAATTTATGGTGAAACTTATATATCCCAAGACTTAAGAAACAAAATAATTTTGTGCTGAATTTGTGCCCTCCCCCACTGCATTGTACAATAAAATATATAAAACACTTATTTGAAAATAAAATGAAAGAAACTAACCTTGCATTGTTATAATTTATTCCTTCTTTTTTCATCATGTGAAATTGATTAAAGAAAAAAACATACCCATGAACTCTGTATATGTAGTGGATTCTGGCTGGCATATGCATCCTTACTGTATTGTGTATTGCTTGTTTCAGACAACACATGACACATTGTTTATTGACATGAGATATAAGAAAATAAACCGTGTTTCATTGTGCTCGAAGTTTTGAATATGTTATAAGACTGAAAGCTGGATCCAACAAAATTGCAAATGAGACAGAGATATCAACTGATTGCTTGAGGGCACCTGCCATTCATGCATGATGCTGTGTAAGGTGCAAAATGATCAAGATGTATTATATCCAGGTTACTATATGATGGTATCTTGCAAATAAAAATCATTATTTGAAAATACAATCACTCTGATGAGTGCCAGCAAGGGCTACAAGTTATTGCTGTGTATACTATTTACCCTGCAAACATCAATGCCCATTTGTATTAATTATCATTACAAATGGCAAACAAATGAAAGCCCGGTTGGTGAATAAACACAACTAGCAGTGAGCAATAAACTCATTGCTTAAACTTGATAATAGGATATTGAATACAAAGGTTATTTCATTACAAAGCAAGCCAACCCCAGAAGCCAACTTTTGGATTCTTTTAAGTGTGTTGATTTTATTTTGTTTTTTTACAAAGTCCACTGACATAGGGAAGCCAGCACTGATTTCTTGTTACCAGTATTAACAGGAATTTTGAAAATAAATTGAAACAATGTAGTCCTTTGTGCACACACGTCGATATAAGACTAAACAGTACATTTGATTTTCAATAGTTTTATCTAAATGTTTCTTATCCATAGTTTATAGTGTTTTATTTTTCGGAAACAAGAAGCATCTACTTCGTTCTGTGGGATAAATGCAAGTCATTTCTGTTTGGCATCCTCTACAGGTGGGAAATCTTAGCTAAGGGGAAGTAACAGCATTGTATACCTCTATTTGAGTAATTAAATTATTATTTCTTCTGTACACTTGATAATTGTTTTGTTCTTTTGTGTGAGTATAACTCCTTCAATCATGTAATGCAAATCTGGTACTAAAAGAAACATGTTAGAGTATGGCTTGTGACCTTCAAGTTAACATGCTACATATAGTTATAATTGTTGTATCTAATACTGTATATACTTGCTTATAACATGAGTGTAACTGCAAAGACCCAGATCTACCGGCACATTATGCGTGAACAGATCTGGGCCTGTGCAGTTTGTTAGGAGTAATCTGTAGAACAAAAAGATAGACCCTAATCAGCAGCATTATGTTAAGGCAGATTAGGATCTTTGCAGCTTGTAGTTGTTGACTCGACTTATAAGCAAGTACATATGGTAGTAACTTAAAGTAACAGTGACGCTGATGAATTTATGCATTTTCAGTTCCTTGTTTATCAGAAGCTGATTAATTATGTTATTATATTAATATTAATTATGTCATTATTATATTAATATTAATTATGTTTTGAGTTGTTGATTAATCTAATTTAATGATATTTTTAAGTGGGGGAATCTATGTAATATACTCATTACAGCTTCAATGTAGTGGGTATGAGATCTAAGTGAACCTAACATTGCTCACGTCTGACATCGGGTTTTTTTCTCATTGGTAGCTGTATGACATGTATCTAAACACTATATGCAAACCCATTTTATATAAAATCTAATTTAGTTGTGTGCTTTGCATCAAAATTCTTGAAATTATCTTGTTTGGCTTTGAAAACAGTTGTGCAATGTTTCTCTAGCATCTTCCGCAATATAAACCTGAAATCAATAGGATTCTTCCTTACCCTAAATGCAAGCTGCCCAGAAAGTCTAGTCCTGGACTGTGATATATGACTAATATTATTGTGTGGAAAATATTTTTCTTCTTTCAATTACTGTAAAATTTACATTTGTCATTTTTTCCCACAAATTATTATTCTTCTTCCTTACCCCAAGAGCAAGCCAACCACCAAATCTGGACCAGGTCCATCAATTTTATTTGTGAGGAAATCATTTTCTTCTCTCAGTCACACTGAACTGGACCACTGTCCTTTGGATTTCAAAATGTATATATATCTTCCCCAACCAAAGCTATTTACTAAATTTTGTAACAGTAGGGCTATTGCATGGAGACAAACTAGAAAACAGACAGACATAAAATAATGTTGGCCTGCCTTATGGGAAACATATAACAAAGGGATGGCTGACCTCGTCTGCTTTCATCCTCTCCTGAACACTGCGTTGTTTCTGCTCGATTTCTCTCTCATGCTCCTTAGCTTCATTAGCCAACTCCTTCTGTTTTAAGCGCAATTTTTCCTCCTTCCGTTTCCGCAGCCTTTCTTGGAGGTTGCTCTGCATACGAAGCTTGTCGGCTTCCATTTTGTTGATGATATTCTGCAAATCACGCTCATGTTGTTGCAGTAGCATTTTTTGATCCTCCTCGCTTGCTCCCTGTTGTCTCAGCTTCTCAAGCTCCTCCTGCAAATGAAATCATCTCATAAGACATTCAGTATCTCACTATATGATATTTGTCTGACATGACATTCAATGTGTCACTGCATTTATGATATTTGTCAATATGTCACTGCATTTATGATATTTGTCTCATTCGACATTCAGTATGCTAGTGCATTTATGATATTTGTCTCATTCGACATTCAATATGTTAGTGCATTTATGATATTTGTCTCATAAGACATTCAATGTGTCACTGCATTTATGATATTTGTCTCATAAGACATTCAATGTGTCACTACATTTATGATATTTGTCTCATAAGACATTCAATGTGTCACTGCATTTATGATATTTGTCTCATAAGACATCCAATATATCCCTTGGATGTGGGAGGTCGTGGGTTCAATCCCCGGCCGAGTCATAAGTCATACCAAAGACTTACAAAAATGGTACTAACAGCTGCCTCGCTTGGTACTCAGCATTAAGAGGTTAGTGTTAGGACTGGTCAGCCTGGTGTCAGGATAATGTGACTGGGTGGGACATCATGCTACATGCCTGCAACATGATGCCCCAGTGCAAATTGCCACACTGCAGACATCGTAGCGATATGACTGAAAATTGTTAAAGGTACGTTAGAAATTCAAATCAAACCACACACACAATGTCATGAAGCATTCAGTGTCTCATTGCATTTATGATATTTGTCTCATAAGACATTCAGTGTCTCGCTGCATTTATGATGTTTGCCTCATAAGACATTCAGTGTCTCACTGCATTTATGTTTGTCTCATGAAAATTCAATGTGTCACTACATTTATTATGTTTGTCTCATAAGACTTTCAGTGTCTCACTGCATTTATTATGTTTGTCTCATATGACATACAGTGTCTCACTGCATTTATGATATTTCTCTCATGAAGCATTCAATGTCTCACTGCATTTATGATATTTGTCTCATAAGACATTCAATGTGTCACTACATTTATTATGTTTGTCTCATAAGACATTCAGTGTCTCACTGCATTTATCATGTTTGTCTCATAAGACATTCAGTGTCTCACTGCATTTATGATATTTCTCTCATGAAGCATTCAATGTCTCACTGCATTTATGATATTTGTCTCATAAGACATTCAATGTGTTACTACATTTATTGTGTTTGTCTTATAAGACATTCATTGTCTCACTGCATTTATGGTATTTGTCTCAAAGATGTGAAAACTCTATTAGCATTTAATATTATTGATAAAATACATCAGCATGTTTACTTGCCAACATGAGCACCTTTGGAGTAGTCAAATGGCATAGAGGAAAATACCATAGTCTTTCAGATCTCAAAATTAGGTCACATTCACCTACTTTTAGCATGGTTTAGTTGCTATTTGAGATGACTCTACATGCCAATTTTCATGTGCACATAGAATAGGGTCCAAGACATTAAAGACATAACAAATGGATAGCTAAACACAAATGTTACTTAAGTATGAAAATTAAGTCACAATCACCTAGTTTTGCATCACACAGCAATTTTCATTAGTGAAGGTGAAACATAGGATGTAAGATATTGAGTAAGTAACAAACACCTAAACATAAAAAGTTAGTCAAAAATGACCTAGTTTTGTTATGACTGAGTTACTTTTGCTTTGGTGTATCCAAATAACAAATGTAATCAGTGTAAATGAAATTTGGTCCAAGCTAATGAGGACATAACAAGTGAAAATAATTAAGCTAAAAATAATTAAGTCACTCAAAACTGCAAATTAGGTAAACTGACACTGTTTCAGAATAGTTGAGCTACTTTTATTAACAAGCCACTTTTTCATGAGTGTAGATGAAACAAGAGTCCAAGATACCAGGGGTGTAACAAGGTAACAGCTTAAAATAGAAAAGCCACTTGAGTAAAAAAAAGCCATTTGGTATGACTAAGTTACTCTTTCTGAAATTCATCAAAATACCAATTTTCATGAGTGAAGATTAAATACAGTCTGAGATATTGAGGGGGGCAATGAAATATCCAATGAGTCTTGGCTATACATACCTGTACACAGACATTAGCAATTAAGGTCCAGTGAGACTGAATATTTATCCATTCCTGCAATTCTAATGCCCTGAATTCCTTGAACACTTTGACAAAATAAAAATCCTGTTCATTAGTTTTCCAATGAATCATCTGCAGTTTGCATTTCCTTTTTTTATGTCCAATTTTTCACCTATTTACAATCTGACTGACTGATATCTAGTTATTAATGGTGGTGTTTGTTTACATTGAGAAACATTATTTGCACCAGTCGAAGATACTGGTGCTTTAGTACTTTTCTCCTTACCTGTTGGCAGGCATATCTGCTATTTATTGTTTACATTTTTAGAATCAATATTAGCACAGGACTTCACTGTGAAGTTTTACACTAATTGTATGCACCTTCATCTTATTCCTCCTTTCTCTGATAAGTTCCTCCTTCCGCTGATTTAGTGATTCCAGGTTCTTTTCATGTTTCTCCTTCTCACGAGAAGTTTCCTGCTCCAGTTCTTTGGCATAGTGCTTCATCTCATTCTCTATACGCTTCTGTTCAGCCTTTTCAAACTCTAAAAAGGAATAATAATAAATAAATAAATCAATAAATAAATAAATAAATTATAATAACAAGGATAGCATCTGCATGTTGAGCCCATAATTGTGGCATAGCAGTAAAATATGCAACCTTGATCTGAAAGTAAACATTTGAGCAATATCACTGATTCATCCATTGCATCAAAAATCTACCAGGGAGTTTTTGGAAATAAAAGCAAATGAAAAATCCTTAACCCAAACTTTCCAACACATTTTCTATGATTGTGCCCTTGACTCCAAGGTCAAAGGATCCAGTATGTGTGTCATAAAAAGAATTATCTTAACTTCATTATTGATTCATCTCAAGTACAAAAAAGTAGGTAAGAAAATATAAACAAATAAAAAACTTTAACCAGATCCTGAATGCAAATGTTCTTTGAATGTGAATCTGACCCCAAAATCAACCAGCAAACAAGTGTCACAGAATGAATTGTCACAGCGTCATAATGATTCATGCCAAGCATGATGAGAGTCTATCCTGGGGATTAGGAAATAGAATTATACAAATGATAAACTTTAAACAAAATCTTAAACTGTTTAATGTTTGTGGTGGAAAGTGACTACTGCATTTTACTTCTCATACATGTGGGTCAAATTCACTTCCTGCTAATGTGGGTTGCATTCACTTCCCACAAATTTGGGTTGAATTTGCTTCCCACAAATGTGGGTTCAACAATAAAAGTTGTTCCTGCAACCTTGTGAAAACTATGGTAGGTACATAAAAAGATACTTTTCTTTTATCCAAAGAAGTTAAAAATTAATATCAAGACAAAATAGGCACTAAATCCTTACCATGATTTAAACAGTTTAAATAGTTTCCACAATAAAAGAGAAAGAACCTTGAAATATGTCACAAATACTTAAGAAAAAAAGCCATTTTGGAAAATAGCACTATGCTACAAACTGATGCTAATGCTGTGCTTACCTGACCTCACCCACTTGTTTCAAAGGAATGCATGAATAATAATAAATAAACCTGATACTATCACATGACAAATTGAAGAAAGAGAACTAAAAACTTAAAATACTGATAAAGTGCAACCTAAAAAACTGAAAACCTGTTAAAAACATCCTCTAAAAGTAACCCATGAAATTCCATTACCTTCTCTCTCTAGCTTCATCCTGGCCTCCTCCTCTTTACGTTTCTGTTCAAGTTGTCGCTCCACTTCCTCAAGTTCCTTGGCCTGCTGTTCTGCACTTTTAGCCTCTGTTTTGTTGGAAGTAAACTCACGCAGAGCATCAGCAAACTCCTGAATAGCAAAAAACATGATTATACAGTTTGGAAAAGTGAAGATTTTTCACACCTGTATCACAGTCTTCATAAAGTTCTTGTTTATCATCAATTCATGATTAGCCCTCCCTCACCCCCACCTCCAACAGGAAAAAGGAGAAAATAACATTTAGTACTTTTCTACAATTATGATAGAGCACAGATACATACTGGTAGAAGTAGTATAATTAGGAATGAAGAAAAATATCTGCATTCACTCAAGAAACAAATATAAATAACACCTGAACCCTACTATAATTACTGGAACTGTACTAGACTATACTAGAACCAAACTAGAGTTCAATGGAATCTTACTAAACTTTACTGGAAGGTTACTAGACATCACTGGAACCATACTAACCTAGAACCTTACTAAACTTTACTGGAAGGTTACTAGACATCACTGGAACCATACTAACCTAGAACCTTACTAAACTTTACTGGAAGGTTACTAGACATCACTGGAACCATACTAACCTAGAACCTTACTAAACTTTACTGGAAGGTTACTAGACATCACTGGAACCATACTAACCTAGAACCTTACTAAACTTTACTGGAAGGTTACTAGATATCACTGGAACCATACTAACCTAGAACCTTACTAAACTTTACTGGAAGGTTACTAGACATCACTGGAACCATACTAACCTAGAACCTTACTAAACTTTACTGGAAGGTTACTAGACATCACTGGAACCATACTAACCTAGAACCTTACTAAACTTTACTGGAAGGTTACTAGATATCACTGGAACCATACTAACCTAGAACCTTACTAAACTTTACTGGAAGGTTACTAGACATCACTGGAACCATACTAACCTAGAACCTTACTAAACTTTACTGGAAGGTTACTAGACATCACTGGAACCATACTAACCTAGAACCTTACTAAACTTTACTAGAACCGTACTAGACGACTTTACAAGAACCTTAGTAGACTTCCCATCAACCTTACTAGACTTTACTGAAACCATACTAGACTATACTAGAACCTTAGTAGACTTCACTCAAACCTTATTAGACTTTTACTAAAACTTTACTAAATTCACTGGAACCTTACTAGACTTTACTTGAACCTTATTTGAACTTTACTATATTTTATGAACTACACTTTTTTATTTACTAAACTAACACACTATTTTATTTACTACACTTTATGAACCTTACTTTACTATACTTTATGAACCTTACTATACTATGCTTTATGAACCTTACTATACTATGCTTTATGAACCTTACTATATTATGCTTTATGAACCTTACTATATTATGCTTTATGAACCTTACTATACTATGCTTTATGAACCTTACTATACTTTATGAACCTTACTGTACTATACTTTACAAACCTTACTATACTATACTTTATGAACCTTACTATACTATACTTTATGAACCTTACTTTACTATACTTTATGAACCTTACTGTACTATACTTTACAAACCTTACTATACTATACTTTATGAACCTTACTATTCTATACTTTATGAACCTTACTATACTATACTTTATGAACCTTACTTTACTATACTTTATGAACCTTACTATACTATACTTTATGAACCTTACTATACTATACTTTATGAACCTTACTTTACTATACTTTATGAACCTTACTATACTATACTTTATGAACCTTACTATTCTATACTTTATGAACCTTACTTTACTATACTTTATGAACCTTACTATTCTATACTTTATGAACCTTACTATACTATACTTTATGAACCTTACTATACTATACTTTATGAACCTTACTATACTATACTTTATGAACCTTACTTTACTATACTTTATGAACCTTACTTTACTATACTTTATGAACCTTACTATACTATACTTTATGAACCTTACTATACTATACTTTATGAACCTTACTTTACTATACTTTATGAACCTTACTATTCTATACTTTATGAACCTTACTATACTATACTTTATGAACCTTACTTTACTATACTTTATGAACCTTACTATACTATACTTTATGAACCTTACTATTCTATACTTTATGAACCTTACTATACTATACTTTATGAACCTTACTATACTATACTTTATGAACCTTACTATACTATACTTTATGAACCTTACTATTCTATACTTTATGAACCTTACTATACTTTATGAAAACTCCATCATTAACATGGATAAGTAACTTTGAAACTTACAACTTTACTCAATTAATTAACACCCCAATTAGAGTAACAGATAAAAGTGCTACTATCATTGATCATGTCTGTACTAATAAACCTCAAAACATAAGTGAAATTAATGTGCCAGTGTATACACTGAGTGACCACTACTCAGTCTGTATAACTAGACATGTTCTGAAATCATTTAAAAATGGTCAACACAAATACAATACAGGGACTTTAAACAGTTTGATGAGGAAATGTTCTTAAATGATTTAGTTTGCAAACCCTTCCAATCAGTCTGCAATACAGCTGATGTCAACACTGCCTTAGACAAATGGCATTGGATGTTCAATGCAGCCTTAGACATGTATGCCCCAATTAAAACAAAAAGGGTTAAACACCCAATTACACCCAAGTGGATTACCCCTGAGGTCAATGAGGCTAGGCACCTAAGAGATAATTTCCACAAGAAAAAAGACTTGAAAAGCTATAGAAAGTGGAGGAATAAAACTAAGCACCTGATAGATAAGGCAAAAGAGAACTACTATAAACAGGCTATTAATGAAAGTAAGAGTACCAAGACATTGTGGAAGCATCTAAAAGAGGTAAACCCACCCAGGAACAGTTTTCTTCCCCTTAGACTTGATGATGATATAGCAACATCTGTACAAGACATTGTGGAAATGTTCAACAATTTCTTCATAAGCATCTCCAGTAACAGTATTCAGAACCAGACTAACATCTCAATTGAACGTGATGCTCTTCTATCATTTATAAGAGCTAAAATTCCTAATGATAATTATTTTTCAGTATCTAATATTAGTGAAGCTGATGTTTTGATATGCTAATTAAGGTGAATATTAATAAATCCTCTGGATTGGATGGTATTGGTCCATGAATTCTTAAAATTGCTGCACCAGTAATAACAAAGTCACTAACGCATATCATAAATTTAAGTACAATGAGTGGTAATTTTCCAGAAACACTGAAATGTGCAAAGGTTACACCTATATTTAAGAAAGGAGAAAAGGAGGATCCAGGGAATTACAGACCAATATCAATTCTACCTGTATTGTCAAATTCTTTGAAAAGCATGTAGCCATTCATGTCTATAAAAGTTTTTGAAACATACTCTCTATATCATAAAGTGCAATCAGGATTTAGAAAGTACCAAACAGAACTTACCAAATTAATTGATCTTTGGCTGAAGGAAATGGATAATGGACATATGACTGGGATTGTTTTCCTTGACTTCAAGAAAGCCTTTGATCTTGTTGATCATGAAATTCTGCTGCAAAAGTTGAACTGTTACAGGTTCGACAATCCTTCTTTGAACTGGTTTAGATCATACCTAAACCAAAGGTCTCAACAAGTAAGCACTGGCAATATTAGCTCTCAAACTTGCACTATTCATTCAGGGGTCACTCGAGACTCAGTTTTGGGCCCTCTCCTCTTCCTTATCTATATCAATGATCTACCATTAAATAATGAATCCACAGATACAAATTTGCAGATGATGCAACCTTGTTCTGAATGGCTACATGCTTTTCAATCTAGTTCTGACACTGAAGTTATCCAAACAAGATTAAACTTGGACCTTATTAGAGTCCAAAATTGGGCACAACAAAATAGGATGGTAATTAATGAAGGTAAAACAAAATATATGATTTTGGGGACATCACAAAAGCTACACAAGTCAGGGAACCCAGAACTATCTCTTGCAATAAATAATCATCCATTAGAAAATGTCAGACATGAAAAGCTTTTAGGTGTGTCTGTAGATAATAATTTATTATGGATGGGTTCTACCTTTGTTACATGTACGATGAATCAAGTTTTCCAGTAGATATAGCAAATGTGAAAATTTTATCAAATGTTAACTCAGACTCATGAAATAATGTCCAATAGATGGCAGCAGAAAATGGAAACATGATTATTTTAACAAGTACATATTTATGTATAAATTTATGTATCTATGTATCAGCCTGGTAAACATTAATGAATATATACATGTGTAGGTATTAAATGTATTTTAATAGCATGTCATCATGGTCCTGGACATGGTGCCATATAAAACTTAAGTTTAAAAATCCGTATAAAGTACATGCTTTAAAAAACAGCAGTAACAAATCTTAAAAGACACTGTACAAATTTGTTATAAAAACTGCATTATTTAAAAAAATTCCAAGTTTTTCTCAGGCTTTATAAAATGAAAGAGCTTCTTAATTTAGTTCACATAAAAATACTATTATTGAAGGATATAAGTTGATACAATTAACAAGCATGTGTTTTACTCTCAGTGGTTACTGGCAAGGAATGGGTTCTAGTTTACCTTCAGGAGGTATATGTGAGTCAGATGTGTTACTGGTTTACCTTCAGGAGGTATATGTGAGTCAGATGTGTTACTGGTTTACCTTCAGGAGGTATACATGAGTCAGGTGTTGTTACCTATTTACCTTCAGGAGGTATATGTGAGTCAGTGAGTCATGTGTGTTACTGGTACACCTTCAGGAGGTATATGCGAGTAGGTGTGTTCAATACATGACTGTAACAATTCCACCTTATCTTTGCAATTTGTTCCATGTGAAGGAGATTCAAGGCACACAAAAACCCCTCATTATACAGTGAAGAAATCCCTTAACTAAAACTAAATCAACTTCAGATTCTGAGTTGACAGAGAAGCATACAGGTATTATGGAGAATTCTACAGAATGTCCACTCCACCAAACCATAATCCAAAAGCCTTGCACAGTAACTTGAGCAAGAATCATAGATCATTGTGACCTTAACAGCAGGTCACTGAGGAGATTAAATAAACCCACCACATTCATGTCTGTACATACAACATTCTCTAAGGAAATGAACTAAATGCAAAACTTAACAAACTTTCTGACACAAGAAAAGTTATTCAGTGTCAATTTTTCCCTGTGGTGCAGAGTACCCTTTAATACACCCATCAAATTTTATGACTATGCATATAATAATGTCAGAGAAACTAAGCTAAATGCAAAATCTTACAAAATGACTAAAGCAAAAAACATTGGTCCCTGCATCCTACTTTTGCCTGTGGTGAGTGACATCCTCCAGGATGAATATGCCCATAAAGTTTCATCACCAACCATAAAACAATGTCAGAAAAAGTATGCTTAATGCAACAAGGTAATTTAACTGCTGAAGCATGAAAGTAGGAGAATGTGCCTGTAGTGTATTACTCTGAGATGAATACACCCATAAAGTTTCATGACTGTATATTCAATGGTGTTAGAGAAACTGCGGAAAATAATTATAAAAAATGCAATCAATGAAGCATAAAAAGTGGGATGAGTGGAATACACATGATTAACAATAGATAAAGTACAATTTGTCTTGGTGTTTTCACAAGCTGGCACAGCATACATGCTTGTGTCATACTGAACCACTTGCTCTTTGTACAGGATGGAGGACAGTTTATATTAAAGTCATGTACAGGAACCACATCATGCAATGCATTAAGAATGGTTATTTTGTGGATAGTGTACAAAAGGAGGCTAAACTGACCTAGTGTGGGGCAGTATGCATTGCCCAAAACAAGCAGTTTGCAAAACAGTAATAATACTCATTTTGACTGGTTAAATGGAATTAATGCTAAGTTTTACTGGTTTAATACAAAACTATGGACCTCATGCTCATTTTGATCGGTTTCACACAGATCTATGCATGTAATGCTCATTTTGATCGGTTTCACATAGATCTATGCATGTAATGCTCATTTTGATCGGTTTCACACAGATCTATGCATGTAATGCTCATTTTGATCGGTTTCACACAGATCTATGCATGTAATGCTCATTTTGATTTTTCTAACATAAAAGTTAGTGCCAGAAAAATGCAGGATAAATTATTATAAATAATGCAATCCTGACAAATCTACAAATGACATACTTCACCATGCTCTAGGATTTATTTATTACAATAATTTCTAAAATGAAGAAAGACAGTTTTGTACCTGAAGATTAATAAAAGCAGTGTTAGTGTTGTCCATACTCTTTTTATAAGTTCCACTGAAGTTTCTTTGCTAAAACTAAACCTCTAACATTAACACACCTATTAACCATACCCAGTCCTAAACTAGATGACTATTATCACAACACAGCACTGACCTGGTAGTGTCTCTCCTTAAGAGCCAGCTTTGCCTTAGCAAATCGCAGCTCCCAATCTGTCAGAGCACCTTTCTCAACATTTGCCTCTTCAGCAGCTAGCTTCCTCTCAAGGTTAGATAACTCTAACTGCTGGCGGTTTAGCAGTTCTGCTTTCCTATGCTGGAACTCTTCTGGACTTAATCCCTCCTTCTGTATAAAGAACAAGATATAACATTATATATGAAGGTCAAGATATAACATTATGTATGAAGGTCAAGATATAACATTATGTATGAAGGTCAAGATATAACATTATGTATCAAGGTCAAGATATTACATTATGAATGAAGGTCAAGATATAACATTATATATGAAGGTCAAGATATAACATTATGTATCAAGGTCAAGATATTACATTATGAATGAAGGTCAAGATATAACATTATATATGAAGGTCAAGATATAACATTATATATGAAGGTAGGCAGAACAGCAATGATATCAGGCATTTTGTAATGCATGATGTAAAAACGACCTATTTCTTCGATAATATGCCCATGATTGATGATACACCCACCGACGCTTTCAAAACATTTTGGCAAATTTTTCCTTAACAATGCCCCATCATATTACTAGCCCATCCCCCATTTTCCAAATGTTTTAGAAGAAGTCTCAAAGGACTTACCAAATCTGAAATACCATACTGATATTTGCTAGAAATAAAATCAGGCTTTCATGATGTAAAAAGGATAATTATGTCATCTATATTATCTATATTATGTCATCTATATTATCCCCAAGTGCACTATATGGAGTTTTTACACTGGCAAACTGTGACAAACACAGTACTGAGAGAATAGGTGTGTATGAAGGGGGTGAGAGATCATGAAAAATATAAGATTAAACTTTTAATGTCAATACTGAGTGTATCATAAGCCTTTATTATTATTAGTAGTAGTAGTAGTAGTAGTATTATACCACTCGTGTTACTTCCCATGCAAATGCTTTGCATGGGATGACCTAGTATATTTTTCTTTTATTGGATCTTGTCAATTACTTAATTGTTAAGCACTAAAAGAACCCAATACGTATGTTGCCATGTAACATGATGTCACATCAGGTCATTCATCATATAACAGGATATAACATGGTGTTACAACATGTTTATCATGATGCAACAGAATGTAACATGATATCACAGCAGATGAAGTAACAGCATGTTTAGCATGATGCAACAGAATGTAACGTGATATCACAGCAGATGAAGTAACAGCATGTTTAGCATGATGCAACAGGATGTAACATGATATCACAGCAGATGAAGTAACAGCATGTTTAGCATGATGCAGCAGGATGTAACATATCACAGCAGGTCCATCACTGCACATTTTCACACAGTCAATGAATGTCTCTTGCCTGTAGTTAACTGTCAGCAATGTGCACTACATTACAGTGGTCAAGTCTGTAAAAGTATGCAAAACTAGGCTTTAGTAACTTTGTAAATACACAAGGAGCAGACAACAACTCATTTGAATTCATCCAAATAAAATCTTAAGTAAATTTTGAGTACAGCTTGTATGGGAAGAGAACAGAATGTATCTCTTAAGTCAATGTAGGCACACTGGCATTCTTTTTTTAAAATTATATTGTTTGCAAAATGCAAAGTTTCCATTTTAAAATGATGTTTTTCTATGTACAGCTTCAAGTGCTAACACGTTAACCCCTGCCGATGAGTTTATGTGAAAGTAGGTAGTAGCCTACTGCCGAGCTCATAGTGTCACGGTCATGTAGGATACACTAAAGTGGGTGGTATTATAGAAACGTTTTTTTGGACACGATTTTTTCCACCCAAAATTCGCCCATGGTCACAATCTGATTTTGTGTCTGGATTTTAGACTTTTTGGTCTCAGATCTAAGGCAGACCAGTATGAACTGCAAACAGACAGATGAACCTTTGCAAAAAAGTAGGATAAGATGGGCATTTGGAGTAAAGAGTAGTCTTGATATGAAAATGATAGGTCCATTAAGCAAGAAATTTTTTTAAAAAAATGAACTCCAACTTTTACCCTTCTGCTCATGCGCAAGCCAAATAGCCAATGAAAAATGATGTTTCTAACACAACTAGGCAATAGGTTACTGGAAGTTGATGTATTAGGATGTATTCAGAAATAGCTTTCAAAATGTGTTTCCTACTTGGATTTCAGGCAAAAACAACAAAAACCTCCAGGGGTTCATGTGTTAAGAATTCATATGTGTACCTTCCTTCTGGGGCCTCAGAATTATACAAGAGATAAATTCTGATTGCAAGTTGGAGAGTGGCTAATGACCCATTTTCCAAATCAACTAATAATAATAATAATAATAGTACTTTATTTATAGAGGGTGACTCATTAGTCAAATACTATTCTCCATTGAGGCCATCCTAATGGATTTCCTGTGACAATGAAGTTTTTTGGGGTCAGTGTAGTTTTTATTGGGAATGAATCACATTCAATTTTATATCCCAGTAACGTCTTTAAAATCCAAGTGTCGTTTTTCTTCTATTCTGGAAAAAGACACTATTTTACCCACAATGCAATTGGCAGAAGTGTTAAAACCACTGGAAAGAAAATCCATATTCAGTTGGGTGGCAAGAAAAAAGGCAGCCATACAAGCACTTATAGAAAAGGCATCATTTGTGGCAGTCTCTACTGCCAAACTGAGCCCTATTCCCATTTGGTGTGCTTTGATCATGGAAGATTTTGTCATACCAGTAGAGTTGACAGTTGGTGTATGGACTAGACTGACTGCATCCTAAAAAAGACTTATGCATAACCTGATAGTGGGAAGGCAAAACATGTCACTTGGCAAAACATGTCACTTGGCACAACACCAAATTTGGACTCCTTGTAGTTGTTACACTATTTATTTTTGAGAAAAAGGTCCATTAGGGATAAGAGGGGAATAATGAAAGGCATTGACTATAAGCACCTGAATTTATTGCACTTGGACATCAGGAAATCTATTTAGGCCTGAAATTTTACCTTCTGCACTGTTAAATTATTATATTTCTCTGGCCATAGTACTACTTTGACAACTGCTTCATCTATTAGGGCCTGAAATTTTACCTTCTGCACTGTTAAATTCTTATATTTCTCTGGCCATAGTACTACTTTGACAACTGCTTCATCTGAGAGAGCATGTCAGAATTCATGTAGCAATTATGTCAGGGACAACTCTGCAACAAAATCCACTACAGATGAGTCTTAAATATCAAGTTCATTGCAATGCCTTCTGCATATAGGCATTCCAATTCATTCCCCAGTCAGTATTTTTGCTTTTTAGAGGAGTGTATTGTCAGCATTTGGCTTGGAAGAGATGCCACATTACTACAAAACTTGCTGCCACAACTTTTCATTTGCACTGGTTCTTTATCTGGTGCTCAAATGACCATCTTTGTGTCATGTGACCATCTTTGTGTCATGTGACCATGTTTGTGTCATGTGACTCTCACCTGGCATCACTCTGAATTAATGGGCTGTGTGTGTATGATTTGGATTTTTTAACATAGCTTTAACAATTTTTCAGTCATATCATATTATGTCTGCAGTGTGGCAGTTTATAGTGATACCTAGCACTGAGGCATCATGTCACAGACATGTAGCATGATGTCCCACGCAGACACATTATCCTGACACCAGGTCAACCAGTTCTAACACTAACCTCTTAATGCTGAGCACCAAGCAAGGCAGCTGTGAGTACCATTTTTGTAAGTCTTTGGTATGACTTGGCCAGGGATTAAACAACAATTTCCCGCATCAGAGGCGGATGCTCTAACCACTAGGCCACCGGAGCAGTCTGAATTAATGGAAGAACTTCAAAACTTTGTTTGTACCTAAAAAAGTGAATAGATCATCACTTTGGACTTGTGTGCTGACCATTCTTGTGACCAATGCATCATCTCATGTGATCCTTAAAGGTACAACAGGGTTGATAAAATTATCATCAAACTTCAACTTGGTAAGTGTGTTGTTTAATCTTCCAGTTAAAACAAGATTTCTTTTCAAACATATCTGTATTCACTGTAACTTTGTGAAAGCAATTAAAATAAATTTAATCATTTAACAAAACGAAGACGTAAAAAAAAATTAAAATAAGTTTGTACTGCTGGATATGTGGTCTTGTCCAGGACAACATGGTAGCTCAGTGGTTAGTGTACCAGACTCGTGACCAATGGGTTTGAATCCTACCACTGGATCAGTCTGGGCTGGCTACCATGGTTAGTCCTTGGGTAGAGCACCTTACTCTAATTGCTCTGGTACTATAAGAAGCTGTTCTGTAAAATATCAAATGAAACCAAACCAAACCACTTACCCAAGAAGTGGGGCTTGAAAGTTAACACTGTTGTCTTGCAAGACCCGCAGTACAAACAATATAATCTATTAATATTATTTATCTGTTTCTGTTAATATGATTCAAATGGTTCCAAAATTACAGATAGATAAACCGAAGTGTTTCGAAATTCACAAAACTACATTCATGTTTTTGTTCTGCAGAAAGAATCAATTTGACACGATGTTGGATTCTGTCCAGATCATTATACAAGACATATCTATAAGTACATTCAACCAGTTCTTTTCCTCCCAACTTGAAATAAAATGAGAATGCAGTTTTGTATTACATAAACACTCTTGAACATTTTTAAAATATTTTCCTCTATATCATGTTAACTGAATTTAAAGCAAACTGATTTTATGTCAATAAAAATGGCTAAACAGTTCCAATCTTGATGTGATATACAAATATGGATTTGAACATCATATCCAACATAAAGATAAAATATATAAGATTAATTTGGCATATAATAAATAAGAGTAATTTTAGATACATTTATGAAATCGATAGATAAATGTAAGTTATATAAGTGAGACAAGACTGTAGGTCCAATCTAGATAAACCATCAAAATCTAACTAGACCTGCAAGCTCATTCCCTTTAATCTTAAATACTCCATGTAATACAAACTGTCATTCTGTGATAATCATACACCGGCATAATAAAGTTGCCAATATTATCTCTGCATTTCATGTGTTTCTATCTTAAATTGGTTCAAAAGTTTGGTTTTCTCTTGTTTTTATATTGCAGGTTCATAATTTGTTCCTGCAGTAATCAGAGCACCAAGAATCTTTGTTTGATAAGAAGAATGGATCCTGGTCTAGAATATCCCAATTACATTGAACTTTATTTATGACGTTTTTTTTTCTTCTCCTTACAACGCTAGCTCACCTGTAGAGCTTCTAACTCATCCTGATGTCGTTGTGACATTTCATCACGAAGTCTGTCATACTTGTCATGAAGCTTGCTGAGGGCATCATCCACCATCATTTTTTTCTCCGCATTAAACTGACGCTCCAGATTCTCCATTTCCTGAAATATAATTTCACTAGTTAACAAGCTGTTTCTGTAATTTAAACAGGAATATAACTGCCACTAATTAGTAATCATGATAATTTTATATCTAATAAATTACACCTACTAATTAAAATTTTAAAACTAACAAATTTTACCTAGAAATGATAATGTTAAATCTAGCTAATGAGACAAGCAGTTCCAACTGCTTTAGATAATAAATGTTCAATAAACAGTTAAAACTTACAACTGCATTGGGATAAACCATGTCAAAACAATTTTAAGGATATTAAAAATTTTATATTTATCAACTGTACACTAAAGCTGTCATAATTTTATTAAAAGTCAGACAGGTAGCCATTGATCCTAATGATTGGTTACCAAAGTACCCAATCAAAGGGAAATAATAATAAATGTAAACCTGAACTGCTTTGTTTTAAGTTCAAACATGACAACCCCATGAAAGGCAAAAGCGTAATTATTACTAATGTAAGTTGCAAAAAAGCATAATTTGAGCATAAAAAGAGAATCTAAATATTACATGCCATAATTACAGAAAACTTTAGGAAAAGCGTATAATTATTTTAGCTACTTACTTGAATCTGCATTTAGTTAAAATTCTTGTCACAAATTCACTAAATCCACATGGATTAGTATGAGAATACATGTTAAACTTTGTCTGAATGGTCATAAAGTCAAGTCCACAAATTCTGAATGTTATATTACATCACTGTCAAATTCCTCTTTCACAATGTGCAAAGCGCTATTGATTTGTCAATTTCTGATGTTCATCAGTTTAACAAAATCCCTCTACTCTAACAGTTTTAGTTTTGTGACATCCACAAGTTACGTCAATAAAGCCAGTTGCACTTAATATCTCATGCCAGGTTTCTTCAATATAGACTGGTCTGCTAGTTAACTGTATATCGAACTATAATGAATCTGTGACACATGGTTTAAAATTTAAGGAACCTGTCTCTTTTATTGGAAATGTGTCACGCAAAGTTACTATAAATAAAAAAAAGGAAACTGTTTGACGTACATAGCCACACATGTAGAAACTATAAGATCAATAGACGGAGGTCTATGATAGATAAATGCACAGCTGCCAAATCACATGACAAAAGCCTTGAACTGCACTCATTATTCTTTGTTTCATTTGCTCCTGATGTTGCCAGACATAATCTTGAATTTGAACTTGGAAACATGTTTGTTTTTGTTTGTTTTCCGTCAACTAAACAGGTACCCATAGCTGATTTTATTACCTGGGTAATTATGAATGAGCTGGTATCCAAGTACTCAGGTACCCATTGACAGCTTTAATGTACACCAACTATTTCTACAAAATGATAATTTTAATTTTGTATTATTGCATAATTGCAATATATAGTAAACTTCTTTTAACCTATGAGCACATGAATTTTTCTATTGCCTTTTGTATTCTAGAATGAAAAACATTGTAGGTAATGGTTATCTTTGTAAGACTGGCTTACTTTCAAGGCCAGCTTTTAGGATTTTTGTTCTACAAAATATTCACCTTGGCCTGTCTCTGGGCCAGCACAGCCTTGATGACCTTTTCACTCTCATCTTCTCCATTGTCTTTGATTCCTTCTCTGATGGCCTCCCTCTCAGCCTCTTTTGCCTGAAAAAAAAATGTATTGATACGAAATATCACTCTATTTCCACAAGAATTTTGGCACAAGTCGCAAACAAATATTTCCAACTGCCTCCTTAACAAGAATCTAGTTATGTATCATAGAAATACATTTTGATTTGTATCCTCAGCAAGAATTGTGCAGTGTATCACAGACATACAATTTGCACTTTATCCCCTATGAGAATTTAGCACTGTATAACTAAGACCTGAATTCAGCAAAATATTCAAGACATAAAATGTAGTACTGTGTTACAGACTTGAATTCAGCAAAGTATCCTAGACATGAATGTAGGACTGTGTTACAGACTACTTGAAATTGACAAAGTATCCTAGACATGAATGTAGGACTGTGTCACAGTCTTGAATTCAGCAAAGTATCCTAGACATGAATGTAGGACTGTGTTACAAACTACTAGAAACTGACAAAGTACTCTAGACATGAAATATAGTTCTGTATCACAGATACGAATGTAGCACTATATCTTAAACATAAAAATTCAACACTTTGTCCTGGGCAATAAATGAGTGCCATTTACCATGGTCATTAATGCAGCATGATGTCCCACCCAGTCACATTATCCTGACACAACCTCTTAATGCTGAGCGCCAAGTGAGGCAGCTGTTAGTACCATTTTTGTAAGTCTTTGGTATGACTTGGCTGGGGTTCGAACCCGCGACCTCCTGCATCCAAGGCGGATGCTCTAACCACTAGGCCACCGGAGCGATCATATGAGAGAGAGAGAGAGAGAATCACAGAGAGACATAGAGCTAGAGATAAGAATGCCCAAAGCAAGATTAATTTTCACACAGTAGAATACCCATTCAGATATCAGCATGAAGTTGTAAGAATATACCTCATGTTAACGCTGCTTTATTAATGCTTCGTTACAACAAAAGTGATGACTGGCTAAGTGTTCAGGCCGCATGAAAATAGCAGCAAAGTCACAGAGGAAATCAGAATTAAGGAAGCAATGATTCTTACAATAATTTGCATGCTGGCTTCAATAGTTAGATACATTGTGAGATGATCATTCTGAATCCAGACATCTCTCTTGATTTAGTTTAGCATAAAGTGGGTAGTTTAACCAGGACATGACATTTGTGAAAGCTTTGATTGCACTCTTCAACAATGATGTCAAAATTTTGTAATATGAAGTGAATAGAACAGAAAGTTTTCATATTGATTTAGAAGCAATAAACTGTATGTATGCTAGTTATGTTTCCTCCAAAATGTCTTGTACAATTTCCATGGCAAACTTAAAGATCATTTTTGAGCAGTTGGCTTGGAGAAATGTTGGTGTTTTGTCTTAAAAATGTAAGTCCATCAAATCTGAGTCCATGAAAATGCCAGTTTTAACAAGTCTGGGATGAGCTTTGCTGGTCACCTTTTTCAGTTTAAGTTCATCTATCTCCTTCTTCTGTTCAAGCATCTCTTTGGTCAATTGCACTTCCTGTTTACGACGTAATTTGTCCAACTTTTTCCCACGGAGGTGAGCAATTTTGTCTCTTAGGGCCTGAAGCTGGCGAGTCTTCTCATTCTCCAATCTCTCTGATAAGTCCTCAAGTTCTTGTTCGTGAGATGCCATCAGCTGCAATTTATTACATAGTATTTGGCATGTAAAACAATTTTCATAATTTATTGAATATTATTTAGCTATAAAATATCTTTGCATGAATACTCAAAGCTGTCAAATATATTATATATATATATTATGTTATGTATATTTAATTGTTTGTTTGTTTTAAATTTTTTTATTCCATTGCATGCTATTGTAATGATACACTGTTTACTGGATTTGACATTGTCCAAAATTGATTTTTTTAATAATATATTTTCTTTATTTTCGATGTAAACAACTAATAATAGAAACTTTGTATAAGTTTCTGACCTTGTTCCAAAATTATAATAATACACAATTGCTGCCATTGTGCCAATAATGAAGATTGTAATAATACACAATTGCTGTCAATAATGAAGACTGTAATAACAAACAATTGCTGCCATTGTGCCAATAATGAAGATTGTAATAATACACAATTGCTGACATTGTGCCACTAATGAAGACTGTAATAATACACAATTGCTGTCAATAATGAAGACTGTAATAACACAATTTCTGACATTGTGCCACTAATGAAGACTGTAATAATACACAGTTGCTGTCATTGTGCCAATAATGAAGATTGTAATAATACACAATTGCTGCCAATAATGAAGATTGTAATAAACACAATTGCTGCCATTGTGCCAATAATGAAGATTGTAATAACATGCAATTGCTGCCAATAACGAAGACTGTAATAACAAACAATTGCTGCCATTGTGCCAATAATGAAAAATGTAATAACACACAATTATTGCCATTGTACCAATAATGAAGATTGTAATAACACACAATTGCTGCCATTTTGCCAAAAATGAAGATCGTAATAATACACAACTGCTGCCTAAAATGAAGGCTGTAATAACACACAGTTGCTGTCATTGTGCCAATAATGAAGATTGTAATAACATGCAATTGCTGCCATTGTGCCAATAATGAAGACTGTAATAAGACACATTGCTGCCATTGTGCAAATAATGAAGATTGTAATAACACAGAATGTTTAATAAAACATACTTTAAGAGATCTATTTATCAATAGTTTTCATTCAAAAAACCTGTACCCACCCATCCTCTTCAAATTTAACATCCACCCTTATGAAAATGCCAGAGGGGAATTTTAAAAAATGAATGGTCAAGTTCTGTCCTCACTTTGAATGAAAAAACCCACTTACTTTAGAAGAATATGCTGAAACATCATTAATATTTAATTTCTGCACAAAAATCCAATTTTAACAATATTTCAAGGTTTAAGATAAAATCTGGTCTCAAAGCTCATTACTTTTTCTCTGATGTTTGCAGATATTTCAGTGGATGAAGATCAATCCTGTTTTGCATGTAACTGCCCTGGTTATGTAGAATTAAAATAAAAATTCATTAAAAAGACTTTTTATGGTTTCTGTACTGAAAAGTTGGTACCTTTAATAGCCTCCACCAACTAAATTATGATACTATCTTGCATATTATTTGTATTATGCCTTTTCTATTAAAAGCTTTATACATTAAATAGCTTGCTGAAATGTATGCAAAGGAATACACTATATATTTATTTATGCTAGTAATATTATGTGGGTAATCTTACAAGAACTTATTTCTTTTTTATTAGGACATATATTATTGGGCACTTCTGTTAGGTTAATACTGTTTATAATGTTATTGTATTATTTCAGTGTGACCTAGATTACAAATAAACAAATGACACCTCATATTTGCATGAAAATCAGGAACACAAAGTCCCAATGCTTTCATCTGTAAAGGTTTAGTAAGAAAACAATAGCTGCTGTATTCATCTTTTTCCTTTGCTTAGAAAAAACAAAATCTACTGCCTTTTAGAAAAAGCACCATCTTATACCACTGACTGAGATGCTATGTTGAAATGTTTGTGGCCCTTACAACACTGAGCTGTTCCTGTGTAAGGTCCTGTCTAGAGGCAAGTTCTGCAGCTTGTTTGTTTTTCAGCTCACGGATTGCCTTCTCTCGCTCATTCTCCATTTCTTTTTTCAGTTCTGCTTCCTCCTTGTGTGCCTCCTTTTCCAGTCTGGTTACCAAGGCATCCTGCTCCTCATGTTGTTGTTTACGAATGTTTTCTTTAGCACGCTCCTGCATAAAGACACGCAAATTAAAACAATGGTTCCCTGAATACTATATCTGGCTTGCATGGTTTTAAAATATTTAACACAAAACATTCACATATGAATCTTAAGTTCATTAATAAGAGTCAAGACTGCCATCTCTGCCTTAAAATGATGAATCCCCAAGCCCACCTATCTGCCACCATTTGTCAGTCAATTGTTATATAAAATTCCAATGAGTTGTCAGCCAATCTTGTCCCAGCAGTGTGATCTGTTATGTAGTCAATCTTGTCCCAGCAGTGTGATATGTTATGTAGTCAGTCTTGTCCCAGCAGTGTGATCTGTTATATAGTCACACCTGTCTACTAAAAACATATCTGCTGGCCTCAAAGTTAAACAACTGGGCAATTTGTATAAACAACATGTATGAATTCAAATTTAATAACTGTATTATTTATAACCTGAGCTGCATGGAAAATTCACTATCAACCATAAATGAATCTCTAAGTGATAATATTTGCAAAATTAAAGACATTCTTGTTGAGAATTTTATCTGCTACCCCATGAAACATTTTTTTTTATATATAGGTGAATTCAATAAAGGAATTTACAATAATGTACCATGTAAGAAAATCTTAGACTTTTATTTATGGAACCGAGTTTGTATGACGCATTTTGACCCAATATTTTATAGACTTATAAACAATTATATACAGTATATATTCACAGTATTTAATGTGGATGACAGATTTTCACCCAAAGACTGGTGAACTCAATTATTTTTCCATTAAAATGTAGTATATTTCTTACACTTCCTAAAATTATTGAATGCCAAATTTTCGAATCTCAGGATTAAATTCAATTTGAATGTCATTGTGGTATTTTGTACAACTTTCAAATGTCCAGAATTAGGGTTATGTAGCATTGAAAGTTACAAATACTATTCTAACAAATAGTCCATATGTATGCTAATATGCAGACAAGTATAACAAACAGTTCATATGATGCCATTGTGTAGACAACTCTAAGAAACATTTCATATATATGCCATTGTGAAGACAAGTCTAACAGTTATTATGTATGCCACTGTGAAGACAAGTCTAACAAACAGCTATTTTGTATGCCACTGTGCAGACAACTCCCAGAAATAGATTTAACCAGAACTGGGATTTAGACATGCTGTTATAACAAACAGTACATATATATATATATGCCAATGTGTTGACAAATCCCAGATAATAGAGTTAAGTAGAATTAGGAGTTAGACATACTGTTATAACAAACAGTACATATATATATGCCAATGTGTTGACAAATCCCAAATAACAGAGTTAAGTAGAATTAGAAGTTAGACATACTGTTATAACAAACAGTACATATATATATGCCAATGTGTTGACAAATCCCAAATAACAGAGTTAAGTAGAATTAGAAGTTAGACATACTGTTATAACAAACAGTACATATATATATATGCCAATGTGTAGACAAATCCCAGATAACAGAGTTAAGTTGAATCAGGAGTTAGATATACTGTTATAACAAACAGGTCTATGCTAATGTGTAGATAATCCATTTCCTGTTTATCACAGGCTACAATTAAATCATTTCCATTTTTATGTGCAGTGTAAAGGGTTAAAAAAAAAGTTTAAGTTACACTACTAAATAAGACAAAGGTCTGGCCATGGCCTGCATTTTGAGCCCAAGTCCAAGCTTTATGGTAAAAAAAGGGGACAGTGTAAACATCAGAATACATCTACATACCAAGAACCATGTTTTTGTGGTCAAAATGTACTTGAGAAAATGGGCACATAAAAACATTAAAAGCAAAGTATAGGGTGTGGATGGTCATACATATATACCTATGGAAATACAAACAATCACCAAAGTGATTACTATTTTAAGTTTCCATCAAAGAGCACTCAACAAAAAGACCATATATTTAATGGAAAAAGATAACAGGTGATGGTAGCAATTACTTATTTTTACACCAGCAGCTCTATTTCTGCCTTTCTACATGAGATGGCTAATTTTGTTCATCTTTAACTCAAACAAACCTGTTCCTTTCTGAGAGCTTGTTCCTCAACAGTGTCACCTGCAACATTGACCTTGGGAATGTGGGCAAGGTCACTTCCAATAACAGGTTGACCTGACTTATCCTGACCCTGCTGAACTTGACGTCTCTGCTCAGCCACGATTCTCTGTGCCTCTTCCTCCTCAAGTTTACGTTGGGTTTCAGCCAGGCGACGAGCTCGACGGGCTGCCAATTTAGCCTAAAAAGAAACATAGCCATGAAATAAAAAAGAATAATTCCTATCAGCAAACTTTTTTCTATTGATGTCTGTGTGCATGTGACTGTAAGGCTGAATGAGATTAACATGCTGCAAAAAGACAACAAATGCAAACAGACAGATATCAACTGTATAAATAAATCCTGTAAGGAATCAATAACTCTCTCAAATATCATTTGTACTGTATATACCTGCTTACAAGTCAAGTCCATCTGCAAACAACATAGACCTTGATCTGCTGTTGCATAACATGTCGGTAGATCAGGGTCAGTAGTGTTTGTTCTAATGATTAATCCTTACAATCTGCAGATCTGGGTCTATGCAGTCTGTTGTTGGACTCAAATTATAAGTGAGTATACACATCCTAGTCCTAGTCTCCTCTTAGAATCAAGAGTGAATTAAGTCCTCTCACTTAAGCCACTTTAGAGCAAAACACACTACACACAGACTAAAGACTTGAAAATTATAATTTTCCCTATCTTTATATTTTGTTCATTTTAATGGCACACTTTACACAATGCTGGCTGTATCCTGCCAAGGAAATGGGAGCTAACTGTTTTCCTAAGCACACACTGAGGCAGCCAACACAGGCTGGCCTAGATGAGTATCAAACTGAACAAGAACATCTCAATGAAAATTATAAGCAATACCTAAAATCTTTATAAGCAATACCTAGTGTCTTATTAAGCAATACCTAAAGTCTTTATAAGCAATACCTAAAGTCTTTATAAGCAATACCTAAAGTCTTTATAAGCAATACCTAATGTCTTTATAAGCAATACCTAGTGTCTTTATAAGCAATACCTAAAGTCTTCATAAGCAATACCTAGTGTCTTTATAAGCAATACCTAGTCTTTATAAGCAATACCTAAAGTCTTTATAAGTAATACCTAAAGTCTTTATATGCAATACCTAGTCTTTATAAGCAATACCTAGTGTCTTTATAAGCAATACCTAGTCTCTATAAGCAATACCTAAAGTCTTTATAAGCAATACCTAAAGTATTTATATGCAACACCTAAAGTCTTTATAAGCAATACCTAGTGTCTTTATAAGCAATACCTAGTGTCTTTGTAAGCAATACCTAGTCTTTATAAGCAATACCTAAAGTCTTTATAAGTAATACCTAAAGTCTTTATACTCAATACCTAAAGTCTTATTTAACAGAGTGAAAGTATTAGCAATACTAAGGTCTTTTAACATTTAATAGAGTGAAAGTGCAAATACAAAATTTAGATCAAAGCTCAGGTAAGTGAAAACATTTATGTCAAGAAATGTTCCAAAATCAAAATCCAGTGCAGTTTCAAGATAATGTCGATCATTCTGATTTGAGGAGCAATAGGGATTAATACTGATTCAATAGTGATAAATACTGATTCAATAGGGATTAATACTGATTCAATAGTGATAAATACTGATTCAGTATTCAAGTACTGATTCAGTAGTGATAAATACTGATTCAATAGTGATAAATAATGATTCAATAGGAATAAATACTGATTCAGTATTTAAGTACTGATTCAGTATGGATAAATACTGATTCAGTATGGATAAATACTGATTCAATAGGGATTAATACTGATTCAATAGTGATAAATACTGATTCAGTATTTAAGTACTGATTCACTAGTGATAAATACTGATTCAATAGTGATAAATAATGATTCAATAGGAATAAATACTGATTCAGTATTTAAGTACTGATTCAGTATGGATAAATACTGATTCAGTATGGATAAATACTGATTCAATAGTGATAAATACTGATTCAATAGTGATAAATACTGATTCAATAGTGATAAATACTGATTCAGTAGGAATAAATACTGATTCAGTACTTAAGTACTGATTCAATAGTGATAAATACTGATTCAATAGTGATAAATACTGATTCAATAGGAATAAATACTGATTCAGTATGGATAAATACTGATTCAGTATGGATAAATACTGATTCAATAGTGATAAATACTGATTCAATAGGAATAAATACTGATTCAGTATGGATAAATACTGATTCAGTATGGATAAATACTGATTCAATAGTGATAAATACTGATTCAATAGTGATAAATACTGATTCAGTATTTAAGTACTGATTCAATAGTGATAAATAATGATTCAATAGGAATAAATACTGATTCAGTATTTAAGTACTGATTCAGTATGGATAAATACTGATTCAGTATGGATAAATACTGATTCAATAGGGATTAATACTGATTCAATAGTGATAAATACTGATTCAGTATTTAAGTACTGATTCACTAGTGATAAATACTGATTCAATAGTGATAAATAATGATTCAATAGGAATAAATACTGATTCAGTATTTAAGTACTGATTCAGTATGGATAAATACTGATTCAGTATGGATAAATACTGATTCAATAGTGATAAATACTGATTCAATAGTGATAAATACTGATTCAGTAGGAATAAATACTGATTCAGTACTTAAGTACTGATTCAATAGTGATAAATACTGATTCAATAGTGATAAATACTGATTCAATAGGAATAAATACTGATTCAGTATGGATAAATACTGATTCAGTATGGATAAATACTGATTCAATAGTGATAAATACTGATTCAATCACCTCTTAAAATGTGATAATACAGCTGAAACTATCTTGAGAGACCATTCCTTCTGCCAACGAAATGTGATCTCTCAAGGTGTTTAGTCTCTTATTAAAGGTAAAATCACAATAATTATTGCATTAAGAATTTGTACTCTCAAAACAGGTGGGCTTACAAGACAGGTTGTATTGTACTGACTTCTTTGCCATGGATGACACCAATGATAAAATTATGGACACATTAAATGAAAAATATGATGCTAATTGTGTAATTTAATTTGGTAACTGCATTGTAACAGGATTATTTATTGAAAATAAAAACCACAGTTAAAATTTTCTTCCCAGAGTATTCTTTGGGTACAGGGCAAGACCTTTTTCTTGATGATCATTGACGTAAGGTTACCTTGATGACTTTTTTCAGCTTGTGTGACTTTTACATGGAGGTCATTGATCTACTTATGGCTATTCTATGAGCTTTACCTGAAGGTCACTGACATGTCTGTCTCTCTGTAGATTCAGATCTTGCTGGAGTGCCTCAAGTTCATGACGATGTTGATCCATCAGCCGTTGCATGGCAACTTGCTCGGCTGCTGGGCAGTTCTCTGCAACCTGCATACACAAAAAAGCAATTATGGTCTAATCAACAAATTTACTTACAAGCGTTTCTTGAATAAAATGGGTTTACCACATATTTTTAGTTTAGAATGAACTATTTGGTGTTTAACATCTGTACAGTTTTGGGTTCAATTCCTGGCATTGACATAAATAAAGGTATTTTACCACATGTCTGTGATTAATGGATTTCCTCCAGAATGTCTAGTCTTCTCCACCTAACACACCACATAATGAAAACATCTAAGCCATCAAAAGTGCATTTATTGAACTGTCAACACCTTTTATTTTAACAATCCATACTGAGTAAATAATGATAGCATGTGATCCATGTCAGGCTGTGATAGCATGAGACCCATGCAGGCCTGACATAGCATGTGACCCATGTAGGCCTGACTTAGCATGTGACCCATGTTGGCCTGACATAGCATGTGACCCATGTTGGCCTGACATAGCATGTGACCCATGTTGGCCTGACATAGCATGTGACCCATGTTGGCCTGACATAGCATGTGACCCATGTAGGCCTGACATAGCATGTGACCCATGTTGGGCTGTGATAGCATGTGACCCATGTTGGCCTGACATAGCATGTGACCCATGTAGGCCTGACATAGCATGTGACCCATGTAGGCCTGACATAGCATGTGACCCATGTTGGGCTGTGATAGCATGTGACCCATGTAGGCCTGACATAGCATGTGACCCATGTTGGCCTGACATAGCATGTGACCCGTGTAGGCCTGACATAGCATGTGACCCATGTAGGCCTGACATAGCATGTGACCCATGTTGGGCTGTGATAGCATGTGACCCATGTAGGCCTGACATAGCATGTGACCCATGTAGGGCTGTGATAGCATGTGACCCATGTAGGCCTGACATAGCATGTGACCCATGTAGGGCTGTGATAGCATGTGACCCATGTAGGCCTGACATAGCATGAGACCCAAGTGGGCCTGAGAATGTAAACCTGGCTGACACCTGCCTCAAACACAAATGTAACACCAAATGATACAAGATATCTGAGTCAGTGGGATACAGACTGTGCAAATTTCTTCCAGTGTTGCTGACTGCATACATATTGAAATAATTATTTGGGATTTATCTTGCCTTTGATCTTCATCCATGTTTAATGGCACATCAGCTCCATTTATCCAATACTAATAGACCATTATGCCAGGATGCTTTCTCTGAACGATGGTTAAATTCTGTTTCCCATTTTTTTATTTTTAGATAGCAATGTTTGAAATGTTTTTCCATTTTTATAGGCAACTTTGTATAAGCAAAAAATCCATTTATAACAGAAAACTTTCAGTTAAATTCATTCAGATTCTTTTAAGCAGTTTTTGAGAAGAAGCTTTTTAATGCTTTTTTAATTTTTATCAACAGCAGGCATATTTGAATGTGGACAAACATCATTTGTGAAAAAAACTTTAAAGCATTTTGTGCAGGAATGTTTTTTGTCAAATTTTGGTAAAATCTGATCAACAACTTTTGACAAGAAAAACTCATCTAATTTAACCCTTTAATTATTACAGCTGTTGTGCTGAGTGTTGTTTTATCAGTGGCTGAGTATTACCATATCAGCTGCTGAGTGTTACCATATCAGTTGCTGAGTGTTACCATATCAGTTGCCAAGTGTTACCATATCAGTTGCTGAGTATTACCATATCAGTTGCTGAGTGTTACCATATCAGTTGCTGAGTGTTACCATATCAGCTGCTGAGTGTTACCATATCAGTGACTGAGTGTTACCATATCAGTTGCTGAGTGTTACCATATCAGTTGCTGAGTGTTACCATATCAGTTGCTGAGTGTTACCATATCAGCTGCTGAGTGTTACCATATCAGCAGCTGAGTGTTACCATATTAGTTGCTGAGTGTTACCATATCAGTTGCTGAGTGTTACCATATCAGCGGCTGAGTGTTACCATATCAGTTACTGAGTGTTACCATATCAGCGACTGAGTGTTACCATATCAGTTACTGAGTGTTACCATATCAGTTGCTGAGTGTTACCATATCAGTTGCTGAGTGTTGCCATATCAGCGACTGAGTGTTACCATATCAGCGACTGAGTGTTACCATATCAGTTGCTGAGTGTTACCATATCAGTTGCTGAGTGTTGCCATATCAGTTGCTGAGTGTTACCATATCAGCGACTGAGTGTTACCATATCAGTTGCTGAGTGTCACCATATCAGTTGCTGAGTGTTACCATATCAGTTGCTGAGTGTTACCATATCAGTTGCTGAGTGTTACCATATCAGAAGCTGAGTGTTACCATATCAGTTGCTGAGTGTTACCATATCACTTGCTGAGTGTTACCATATCACTTGCTGAGTGTTACCATATCAGCGACTGAGTGTTACCATATCAGCTGCTGAGTGTTACCATATCAGCTGCTGAGTGTTACCATATCAGCTGCTGAGTGTTACCATATCAGCGACTGAGTGTTACCATATCAGCGACTGAGTGTTACCATATCAGCTGCTGAGTGTTACCATATCAGCTGCTGAGTGTTACCATATCAGTTACTGAGTGTTACGATATCAGTTGCTGAGTGTTACCATATCAGTTTCTGAGTGTTACCATATCAGCGGCTGAGTGTTACGATATCAGTTACTGAGTGTTACCATATCAGCAACTGAGTGTTACCATATCAGTTACTGAGTGTTACCATATCAGCGACTGAGTGTTACCATATCAGTTGCTGAGTGTTACCATATCAGTTGCTGAGTGTTACCGTATCAGTTGCTGAGTGTTACCATATCAGCGACTGAGTGTTACCATATCAGTTGCTGAGTGTTACCATATCAGTTGCTGAGTGTTACCATATCAGTTGCTGAGTGTTACCATATCAGCGGCTGAGTGTTACCATATCAGTTGCTGAGTGTTACCATATCAGCGACTGGGTGTTACCATTTCAGCTGCTGAGTGTTACCATATCAGCTGCTGAGTGTTACCATATCAGCTGCTGAGTGTTACCATACCAGCGACTGAGTGTTACCATATCAGCTGCTGAGTGTTACCATATCAGCTGCTGAGTGTTACCATATCAGCTGCTGAGTGTTACCATATCAGCGACTGAGTGTTACCATATCAGTTGCTGAGTGTTACCATATCAGCGGCTGAGTGTTACGATATCAGTTACTGAGTGTTACCATATCAGCAACTGAGTGTTACCATATCAGTTACTGAGTGTTACCATATCAGCGACTGAGTGTTACCATATCAGTTACTGAGTGTTACCATATCAGTTGCTGAGTGTTACCATATCAGTTGCTAAGTGTTACCATATCAGTTGTTGAGATACTGAGTCTGGTTGCAAGGCTGAATGCTGGAGCATAATAATGACTCACTAAATAAACTGACACTGAAAACATGGTTATATTTATTTTCATTATTATGTTCATTATTGCTGGAATAATACAATGAAATAAAAAACATCTTACCCTGTATAGTGTCTGATATCAATATATTTCCACCATGACATTCCTACAACCCATCATTCAAGAAATCAGTCATGTAAACTGTTTTGAATCCCACAAAGTAAATCCAATATCTATATATGTACATATAAAATATGAATGAAATCCATGCTAATTATATAGTTGAGAGTGGTACCTCTCAAAAACAACCATTATTTTCCGTAAGCCTTCGGCTTCACATGTATACATAGCATGTTACTCTGTCATTGGTTGGAACAGGTGCTCTTCAAAGAAAAGAAAACTTTTTTATCAGTCACATGATGTGTCACCTGAAGTATCCTATATAAACAAGCCACCCACATGAGGTATCTCATAGTTATTCTGGCATTGTAGCGGAGCAGTAAGTACAATAATAGGAGTGTATTTAGGTTGTGTTGTAGCCAACTTCGGACATGGTCCAAGCTATATGTGTTATTTGTCATAGTTTCTTTTTTTTTCCATAGTCCTCTCAATTACCGACCTTGAAGCCCACTTTGAATTTTCAGGTTTTGGGCCTGAGGATATTGCAGCCTTTTCAAAGTTGAGGCAAGTTCCTCAAAAGAGAGAGTAGTTATGAAGCCAAAAAAACAGAAAAATAAAGAGAAATGTTGCCTTTTTCCTACTGATGTTTTCAGTAGATGTTTTGTTGTCAATCTTCAAAGATGCTAGGTATACATGCGAGGCCAAAGGCTTTACGGAAAATAATGAACCCTTCATCCAAGCATTTGGGAAGGATGAGGGGCATTACTGGAGTAAATACGGAGGCCAAAAATGTATACACCCACCCATTCTTTGTTGCAAGTTGAGGTTTTACTACACTAGGGTTTTCCCTCCCTGTCTTATATAGGTAACAAAGCACTTCACTTTAAACTATGAGATACCTCGTACGAGTGGCTTGTTTATATAGGATACTTCAGGTGACACATCATGTGATTGATAAAAAAGTTTCCTTTTCTTTGAAGAGCGCCTGTTCCTGCCAATGACAGAGTAATATGCTATGTATACATGCTCAGCCTCCGGCTTTACTCCAATAATGGCCCTCATCCTTCCCAAATGCTCGAATGAGGGGTTCATTATCCACACACAAATGTCCTTGGATATCTGCATATTATTCATGACAATCATATAGATTCCAAGGAATGCCCACATCTCCATGATGCTAGTATCATATCATGTCTAGTGTTGCTTTTGGTCCCCCATTCTCATTGGCATAATCATTTGTTTCTTAAGTTTTTCTACCAGAAATTCTGGAAAAATAACTTTAGAAAAAATCTTTATCTTTGCTTAGTGGTCCAATCACAACTGTGGACCCATCATCTGAATAAAATTTGTTGATCTTGAACAAAGCAATGTCATCACTCCATTGTGCAAGTAGGACTAAGGCCTCCTCAAAAACTGATTCACAATTACTTGCATCTGGTGTTGAAACTGGACTAACATAAATATATGATCCAGTTTCTAAGACTGATACATCAAATTCTTCTATACTGCTTGCATTTAAACCCTTAAAACTTGTTTATATCAGAATCGGAATCCATCTTTGTTTATATCAACTACATGTCTTTTGTAATGTGTGGAAAAGCCTTTCCTGTGTGTCTAAATTTAACTGCCCATATTTCAACTTGTATCAAATGTTCAGTAAACAGTCCTCTCATTGGTACTTTGAACTATCCATCATTCAGCTAACATAGGGGTAACATACCTATCTATGCAGCACCGGGATTTTGAGCAGTGCTGGATTATACCCATATATGCATCAGTGGGGACTAAAGAAGTGTTATCAATACAGTATATATGCATCAGTGGGGTCTAAAGAAGTGTTATCAATACAGTATATATGCAACAGTGGGGACTAAAGAAGTGTTATCAATACAGGATATATGCATCAGTGGGGACTAAAGAAGTGTTATCAATACAGGATATATGCATCAGTGGGGACTAAAGAAGTGTTATCAATACAGGATATATGCATCAGTGGGGACTAAAGAAGTGTTATCAATACAGTATATATGCAACAGTGGGGACTAAAGAAGTGTTATCAATACAGTATATATGCAACAGTGGGGACTAAAGAAGTGTTATCAATACAGTATATATGCATCAGTGGGGACTAAAGAAGTGTTATCAATACAGTATATATCCATCAGTGGGGACTAAAGAAGTGTTATCAATACAGTATATATGCAGCAGTGGGGACTAAAGAAGTGTTATCAATACAGGATATATGCAGCAGTGGGGCTGAGGAGCTATTTATAGGTGACATGTAGATGAGGCAGTAGTAGCTAAAGGGTTTTAATGGCATCCATATCTGATGGCATCATTGCAAAAATATTAAAGACCTTCATGCAAGTCATGCTTTCTGTTAAATTTGATACAACTCTGTTGATTAGTTTTTGACAAGAAGAAGAAAATGATTCTCTACATTTTAATTGTTGTTGTTGTTGTAGGGTTTAACGCCATTTTTCAGCACAAGATAGGCTATACATGGCGGCCAGTATAATTGGTGGAGGAAGAACCCTGGAAAACCCAGGGAAGAACCATCGACCCACGAGAAGCTACTGGCAGGCTTTCTCACGTACCAACGTTAGCCGAGGCTGAGACTCGAACTCACGCAGACAGAGGTGAGATGGCAGTGATCCGTAACGGTGAGTGCTTTAGACCACTCAGCCACTCGGGGCCCCTACATTTTAATAATAGCAGGTATATTTGATAATATATAATAATGGCAGGTATATTTGATAATATATAATAATGGCAGGTATGTTTAATAATATATAATAATGGCAGGTATATTTGATAATATATAATAATGGCAGGTATATTTAATAATATATAATAATGGCAGGTATATTTGATAATATATAATAATGGCAGGTATATTTAATAATATATAATAATGGCAGGTATATTTGATAATATATAATAATGGCAGGTATATTTGATAATATATAATAATGGCAGCTATATTTGATAATAATGGCAGATCAGCATCATTTGCATAAAAATGAAAGCCCTTTATTCCAAGATATTTCAGTTAAATTTGGTTAATTTCTGCTTATCGGTTTTGAGCAAAATTCATTGAGAGGTATTCAATTTTAAGTAATCACAACCACCTTTGATGGCATATTGGTATCATTTTTATAAAACTGAATACTGTCCAAGCCAAAATGTTCTTTGCCAAATTTGATTGAAACAGGCCTAGTGGTTTTAAAGAAATGAAAATTTGCCAATGTTGATGGACAATGGACAACACATGATGGTCAAGAGACCATACCATTAGCACCATTGTCCTTAATTGTCATGTGAGCTAACTGTTGAAATAAATAAATAAATTATAAGTCAAAAGTAAATTTTTAAAAAATTCAAACCTCTGCAAGGATCTTTCTCTGCTTCTCCTTCAAACCTGCAGTGTGTTCATTGTTCAGGTTTTCTGTGATCTTCTGGACATGTTCATTTTCCTCTGCATCCATCTCTGCTTCTGCTGCTTCCATTTCCTGTTCCAAGAGTCTCTTCAGTGCTGCCATCTCACGCTCAAGGTCTTCATGGCGACCCTCTTGGATCAGACGGGCAGAGAGCTGTAGTGAGAGAAATTTTCACATCACCTGTCACTATGGATGATTCATTTTCTATTTTCATTTTACAGCTCATCAAAACATTATATAGCAAAACAAATAAAGTGACTTATCCAGGGGACAAATGACAGCAGATAATCAGAGCTGACTTGATGACAGGATTCAAATATACATGGATTTGTTTATGTATCTGATATGATAACCACAGAACCACTGAGGCTCTACTCCCAAATTTTACCAGGTTGTAATATTAGATTTAGAGTTATGTCCAAATAAAAAAATGAATTCATGACAATTATTTAAACTGTCCCAGACACAAAGAAAATTATTAAATTATGTGAATCATATAACCAGCATTACATTGTAGGATACTGATTTTAATTTGTTTAACTTTTGTTTTTCAATGTATTCCAATATTTTTTATTTACTGATAAGAGTTTTATACACAATTAACCATAAAAAACAAATTTCTACTTACATCACTCTTTTCTTTCTCATGTTTATTTCTGAGTTTCTCAATGCGCTTGCGACGACATTGAGCAATCTTCTCCTTGAGATTAGAGAGTTGCTGCTGACGTCTCTGATCATGGACCTGGGCTAGAACCTTTTCCGCATCATGATGCTGTTGAAGAAGCTTGTCCCGTAAGGCAGGTGTAATTACTCCCTGAGTGGTCAAGGCATCCTATGGGTCAAATAATTGATTCTAAATAACTAAAGTAACTGTAAATAACTAAATTGTAGCAAACTTAACAAGTAAAATGATTTCACCAAAATGCCTGCTATATTTTTGTGGTGATAAGATGTGCCTGATTTAAATACTGATGACAACATGAATGGATTGTTATGGAGCTTGCAATTTTCTTTTACATATTTAAATATTCATAATCACCATTTCGTGTTATACTAAGGTTCTATATACCAATGAGTGAACACATGGACTAGCGGATAGTGCTCTGATTTAAATCAAAGCATCAGCAGATTATACTTAGATGTTTTACAGTACTTTAGTTTTCTGTTGGAATAAAGTGAAAATACTTTTATTCTCTGCTTTGCAAAGCAGTACAAAAATTATTTTTTTAAAATTAATGTAAAATGACCTAAAAGTTACACCAGAGAACACACTCCTCTCTGCCATGCAGTTATCAACAAGACTTTTGTTCTGACTGTATTAAGAATCATGCACTATGACTGAAATCTGCTGAGAACAGTGTGAAGGTTTTTCTCAAGTCGATCTTGATTGCTTGGGGCATCAGGCACGATACTGTCATCAGCATACACGTCAGTTATCTCCTAATTTCAGAGGATGGCCAATTATGAGGAGAGCATCTAACAAAGGCATAAGATAGAACCTTGTGGTCCTCCACAAATTATGGTTTATTTTCAGATAGGTGTTCGTTTAGTATGACCTACCTAAATTTATCGCTCAAGTAGGATGAAAGCCAATTAAGAGTATCTCCATCACATTTATTCATTGATAATACTTCAAGAAGAACTGTATAGCCTACACACTTTATCTACAGCTTTCAGCCATTTATCAATGATACTACAGATGAATGCCATTTCACAAGAATTCTCTTTCCAAAACCGAGACTAATTTTCATGAAGTTGACGTCAATGGTTTAGACAGTTCATAAAAGAATTGTGTATATGCGCTTTATGCAATCTGGAATGAATGAGAAGGACTGACATTGGTGTATACTTCGATGAACAATGATAACAGCAGGTAGATACAAAATTTTCAATCACTTCAAGTGGTTCACTATCTGTCATGCATAGATTTGGTTCAATACATCTTTCAGAAGGCAAAACTGGAGTATCACACTTACAAAATGTAACCACATTTATTTAGGAAAATTCCTGCAAAAAGCTTGCATTTTACCAAAAATTTCTACTTTAAAACTTTTTCCCACCTGTAATATTATTTAAATTGTTTCACCTACCAGATGTTCATTCATTTTCTCTGACAACACCCTCCTCTCCTCTTCTCCCAGTTCATCATCAAGTTCCATCTCAGATTTAGCTGCAGCTGCTGTCTCCTCTGCCTGTAGGGCATCCAAGACAGACTGGGATGTCCGAAGCTTTACATCTGAAACATCAGTCTTGTCAGGAGCTGGAGGAAGGCCGACATCATTGGCCTGAAAACACACAAAATAATGCAAACATTTATCCTGTATAGTTGTTACAAAAAACATATCATGTCTCATTCGGACTCTTCACTTTAAAATAGAAGGCAATATTTAATCTGAATTATGGGTGCCAGTGTGACATACATAGGTATAACAATAAAATTACCATTTAGTCCAAAAGCTAAATATCTTATAAACTTTATCAGACACTTATAAACATTACAAGATAGCTTTGAAATTGTATATCTTATGCAATTATATCTGATATACGATTTTAATAGATAACTTAAAATGTAAGAGGATGGCAGCATTAGAGCACCTGCATCTTCTTACTCACATTAGCAAAAGTAAATCTTCACAGAAGATCATTTTATGTAGGAAAAATAATAGGATGACCGAAAAAATATTAAATTTTGTGTACGAAAAAATATGATAGAATTAATTAGTATTTTTATGGCTTGATGGTGTATGAAAATTTAAAGGGTACGAAAAATAACATGAAATACGGTAAGTCTTTTAGTGCAGACACACAGTAGTATGTGAAGGAAAGCATTTTATATATTTATTACAACAGATCTGAAATAGTTTGAAGTGTTATTGTTTTCTTTCAAATTCTTACCTCCTTTCTGTGTTTTTCAGCGAGTGCTTCCTCTCTTTGTTTACGTCTTTCAGCCAATTTTTGTCTCAGTGCATTAGCCTGTCGTTCTTTGTCACCACTCAGTTTGCTCATGTTACTCTCCAATGTCTTTTCATAGTTGTTCATTATTTCCCTAACTTCAGTGTCCCTCAAATCTCCTGTAAATATTGGGGGCATACAAGATCTGACATTAGTCTTCAATAGATGCATGGATGATTCCAACAATAACATTACGAGGCCCCCATCCCTAGAATTTAAATGTTTTGGGTTTTTTTAAATCATGCAACAAACACTTTGGAGGATTTTTCACACATTCTTCTAGTGTTTCTAACCTCCTATTTTGACACTCTTGATATTGGTTTTCCAGTATTTTCCCAATGTTCACTTCGAGCAGATTAAAAATATTATACAGGTTTGTGTATGGTGTAGACCATAATTTTCTATTTTTGTAACTTAAGCTGACTTTTTATTTGCAATAAATGATGGCAATATATTGTCTGTTCCACTGATTACTCCTAACAAACTGGACAGACCCAGATCTGCCAGTACATTATGTGATGGATGATGGGGTCTATGGAGTTTACAGTTGGATCCAACCTATGCACAAACATATACTATTACTGTGTTTCTCATTCGGATTTGGACATCGTCCTACAAAATAATTAATGCCCATGACTGCAACACACACTTGTCAAGAATGTGTTCCAGTTTAAGTAGCCACCAGTAAGTTATACTTTCAGGTAGAGGTTCACCCTTTAGGAGGATTGCATGAGTCAAGTATGAATACCCAATTCAAGATCAGCACAATTTCAACTTATCTCTCCAGTAGTCAGTTTGACATTCTTAAGTTTGTTTGTGGAGTTTTCATTCCACATAGTTTGCCAAGTATGACAAATATGCTGATTTACACAACATTTGAAGTCAGTACAGTATGTAGAATCTAAATCCATTCAGAAACAGGTGACCACAGGGCAGCTTTGACTGCCCTTTCATTACACCTTATGCCATTGTGACTAGGTAAGCAACAACACAGAATACTTTTCCCAACATTGCACAAGAATATCATGTTTCTGTAATATCTAGGATATTAACAGGTTGTCAGATTTAAGATTCTGGAAGGCTTCAAATGTGGAAAAGAAATCTGAAAAAAATGGTGTAAGTTTTTTGTTATTTTAAAGAAGTTTCAACATAGTTCAAGGCTTTAGCTGTAATCTCTGCAGTGAAAACTGATACGTCGTCTAGTAAACCGCTTGATATAGTGCCATGAGGTGTTGTAATATCTAGTTACCCACTGGATATGGTGTTTTGAGGGTGTTGTAATATCTAGTTACCCACTGGATATGGTGTTTTGAGGGTGTTGTAATATCTAGTTACCCACTGGATATGGTGTTTTGAGGGTGTTGTAATATCTAGTTACCCACTGGATATGGTGTTTTGAGGGTGTTGTAATATCTAGTAAGCCACTTGATATGGTGCTATGGGGGGATTGTAATATCAAGTAACCCACCTGATATGATGTTATGGGTGTGTGTGTAATATCTAGCAACCCAACTGATAGGGTGTGATGGTGGGTTGTAATATCTAGTAACCCAACTGATAGGGTGCTATGAGGAGATTGTAATATCTAGTAACCCATTTCATATGGTGTTATGGGGGTTGTAATATCTAGTAACCCACTTCATATGGTGATATGTGGGTTGTAATATCTAGTAACCCACTTCATGTGGTGATATGGGGGTTGTAATATCTAGTAACCCAACTGATAGGGTGCTATCAAAGATTGTAATATCTAGTAACCCAACTGATAGGGTGCTATGAGGGGGTTATAATATCTAGTAACCCATTTCATATGGTGTTATAGGGGTTGTATTATCTAGTAACCCACTTCATATGGTGATATGTGGGTTGCAATATCTAGTAACCCACTTCATATGGTGATATGTGGGTTGTAACATCTAGTAACCCACTTCATGTGGTGATATGGGGGTTGTAATATCTAGTAACCCACTTCATATGGTGATATGGGGTTGTAATATCTAGTGACCCACTTCATATGGTGATATGGGGGTTGCAATATCCAGTAACCCACTTCATATGGTGATATGGGGTTGTAATATCTAGTGACCCACTTCATATGGTGATATGGGGGTTGTAATATCTAGTAACCCACTTCATGTGGTGATATGGGGGTTGCAATATCTAGTAACCCACTTCATATGGTGATATGGGGGTTGCAATATCTGGTAACCCATTTCATATGGTGATACGGGGGTTGTAATATCTAGTAACCCACTTCATGTGGTGATATGGGGGTTGTAATATCTAGTACCCCACTTGATATAGTGCCATGGGGTGTTGTAATATCTAGTTACCCACTTGATATAGTGCCATGGGGTGTCGTAATATCTAGTTACCCACTTGATATAGTGCCATGGGGTGTTGTAATATCTAGTAACCCACTTGATAGGGTGCTATGGGGGTTGTAATATCTAGTAACCCAACTGATATTCAAAGATTCCCTTAAGTCATTGCTGAATCACTTTAATATTGACCCTAGCATCTTGGGAAGATCATACACAGGATTACTCCACCTGGCAGAGTCTCATTCATACCAGAGCTACAGGCTTTAAATGGAAGATAATACAGAAGCAGTTAAAATCTCAGATCTGTCCTCTGTTAATCTAAGTTGCATCTCCTGTCAAGTGTAACACAGGCAGTTCAGAGCACAAATTGGCTTGATCAGCCACTCACATACTCACAGAAACCAAACCTGTCAGTAATATCAAGGTCCTCTTTGAACTTGAACAACATCCCAGCTGATATGATGCCATGGGTTGTTGTAATACCTAGCAACCCACTTGATATGGTGATATGGGGTGTTGCAATGGCAGCTTGATATGGTGACATGGGGTGCTGCAATGGCAGTTGCTTGATAATGTTGACATTTAGTGTTGCAATGGCATCTCCAACTTTGTCTTCATCTTTGGAACCATCTGTATACAACAGCATATGGCTATGATTAAAGGCTCTGATTTCATTGAATTTTATCTGAAATAGGAGACTTGTTTGAATTTGCAAAAGGTCAAACATTATTTTGTGAGGTTTTGATAACCATGGTGGTGATTTGGGAATACATAATTATGCAATATTTCTAGCAACCATATTTGCCAAAAGGTGGAATGAAGTTTGGTTTTTGAATTTATAAGATTTGGTACTTGGGCCTCAACACTACATAATATGTGGGTTTAGATGGATTAGAAAGCATACTGACAAGCCAATTTCATTCATCCGAAATAAAATGATTGTTCATTTTCCTCAACATAGAGGTTTTCTGATGGCAAAATTCTAAATGCACCCATACCAAGTATAAGTACTTGACTTCTTGACTGTGTATCAGATCAAGCAGGTAAGATTTACAAGCTGACTCACATGCAATCAAGCTTTGATCTTACTTATGACGTATAACTGGAACTAAACCTTCAGATCCACTCCTGATGTGTATTTGCCATATCATAAAATCCAGGGCTTTTTTACCTTTGTATGTGATATTTGGAATAAAAGTTAATTTAGGGTATAAAATAAGCCTTTACTAAATGTCTCAGCTGATCCTCTAGCACCTGCTCACTCCTATCATGGTAGGTTACACAGTTGTCCACAGCAATAACATCACCCATTGGGTATCCATGTTCAGCCATAAAATTAGCCATTTCGATGAAATTTATTAAAAGTATTTGTCATTATATGTTGCCCCTCATGAAATAAGCATCACAATCCATACCTATGATCAAATCATCCATACATATCAAGTCATCCATCCATATAAAGTCTTTGATCCATACATATAAAGTCATCCAAACATATCAAGTCATCCATAGCTATCATCAAGCCATCCATACCTATCATCAAATCATCCATACATATCAAGTCATCCATCCATATAAAGTCTTTGATCCATACATATAAAGTCATCCATACATATCATCTAGTCATCCATACATATCAAGTTGTCCATCCATATAAAGCCTTTGATCCATACATATAAAGTCATCCATACATATCATCTAGTCATCCATACATATCATCAAGTCATCCATACATATCATCACGCCCATCCATACATATCATCAAGTCATCCATACATATCATCTAGTCATCCATACATATCAAGTTGTCCATCCATATAAAGCCTTTGATCCATACATATAAAGTCATCCATACATATCATCTAGTCATCCATACAGATCATCAAGTCATCCATACATATCATCAAGCCCATCCATACATATCATCAGGTCATCCATACATATCATCAAGTTTGGTGTGTAATGCACTACACCAGTTTTCCATCAAATCTCAACTGCTAATAATAATACCTTATTAAAGAGCATGAAGAACTAATCTACCATGAGGCCCTGATATAAATGCACATTTTTACATACAGACACATACATATACATGGGGGCATGCATATACAACAATATGCTCATGTTATTTCCTTTATCTCCCACACAAAGACAGTATACTCACATTCTTTCCTTCATCTCCAACACACAGACAATATACTCACATTCTTTCATTCATTTCCCACACAGACAGCATACTCACATTCTTTCCTTCATCTCCCACACACATACACTCATTCATACATATAAAACCACATAGTCTATATACATGCAATATGCAATTAGTGGCAACTAGATTGTAGCATATCTAATACCTTTCATCTCCAAGGTTCTATCATAGAACTTTTATATCAAGGGTCCTTATCTAATACATTTCATCTCCATTGTCCTTATCTAACATCTTTCATCTCCATGGTCCTTATCTAATATCTTTCATATCCATGATCCATCTTTATCTAACACCATTCATGTCCATGGTCCTTATCTAACACCTTTCATCTCCATGATCCATCCTTATCTAACACCATTCATGTCCATGGTCCTTATCTAATACCTTCCATCTCCTTCTTTACCAACCTCATATTTCACCAAGCTTGAAAAACTATGCCATCCATTCTTGTGCTAATGAAATCCCAAGTTAAATACTTCATTGATTACCAAAGGAAAATGTTTTCTCGACCATTTGCATCACTGAACTTGATGTGAAGTGGGAACTATCCGTAATAAAATCAGTCAAACATTTGAGAAAATAGATGAAAATTATAGAAAATTCTGGAAAAAACACTGCCAAGTTATAGAGGCAAGATTTGACACTTAACAGAGAGTGATCATTTTTAGTGGTCTGGTTTTGTCTGGGTAAATGTACCAAGATTGACAGAATGGGGAAAAATGCAATATTTTAAAACAAACTTTAGTATAAAAACTGTACATCTTTTAATCTTTAATCTTTAATAATTGTAAAATCTTGTTCCATTTTTAAAGGTCAAGAATTGTTAAGCATAAATGTACAATAATACAAAAATTGGCTTGTTTTAAAGGACATGTTTTTATTGAGAAAATGCATTACAGTTTATTAAGCTATCCTAGGAAACACTTATAAAACCCAACATGATTAAAAATTGGTGCTGCAACTATAAAAATGTACAAATTGCACAACTTACCCCTAAGATTAGTAACATTTCAACCAAAATTTGCAGAATTAAGATGGGTGATACAACACCTGTGCATATTTTATCAGACTCCTTATCACCCGTTTGCAATGGGACACAGACATTTTATTCAACTGCCATAGATGATAAAGTTAATATCTGGGAAAATCAAGATACGTTTATGGTAAAACTGGTATATCACGCTTCCATCCTATGAATAGTCTTTTGCAGAGGAAACTTTTAAGCAAAGACAGATTATATGCTACATGCCTAATTTATTAGAACAATTCCCTTGCAGGATCATATTATAAAATTCCAGCCCACTGAGATCTCCCAATTTATTGTATATCACTTATACGATGAGTCCAACCTCAAACTCCAAAGACCCAGATCTGCTATCACATAATGCGCTGGCAGATCTGGGTCTGTGCAGCTCGTTAAGAGTAATGAGAAGAACTGGTGCATTATGCTATGGTAGATCAGGATCTTGTTTGCAGTTTGACTTGACATCGAGTGGTATTGCAGTTTGACTTGACATCGAGTGGTATTGCAGTTTGACTTGACATCGAGTGGTACTGCAATTTGACTTGACAAACGTGCTGATACAGAAATAAAATTTTAAAAAAGTCTACTACTTTGAACAACACCATATTGGCTTCTTTTGAAAATTTGTTTAAAACTTTCTGGTAATATGAGTGGCCTTCATTCTTTGAAATCCAGTATCTAATATATAACCACACACAGTATGGGGCCTTCATTCTTTGAAATCCAGTATTTAATATATAACCACACAGAGACTGGGGCCTTCATTCTATGAAATCCAGTATTTAATATATAACCACACAGAGACTGGGGCCTTCATTCTATGAAATCCAGTATTTAATATATAACCACACAGAGACTGTGGCTTTCATTCTTTGAAATCTGGTATTTAATATATAACCACGCCATGACTAGTTCTGTAGCTCATAAAACAATTTGTTTGTGACCATCTACTGGGGTAAACTTCTCACCCAAGGAGACATCAAAACCTTCTGTAGCATTATCTGCTATGTCTCTTTCCTTCCAAAATGACGGAGGTATACCAAATAAAGTATGTACGCACAGGGTAAAATTTTAAAGCTAAAGCCAAACAGATTTCATTGACAAAATTAGACTGTGAGTTGTATTCTCTATGTTCTATCTAACCTTGCAGATTGGAAACCAGTCCATCTGTCATGGCATCCACAGTTGATTTCCTCTTGTCTTCTTCCTCTTCCAGGAATGATTCAAGGGCCTCCTGTTCCTCACGCAGCAAGTCTCGCTCCATCCGTAATCGTTCCATGTTTTGCTGTCTCAGCAGCTCTGCCCAAGTCTTATTCATGCCCTGGAAATTGTATAGACCATGTGCATGGTAAAAAAAAGAAATTGAAGTGAAATACTTTATATTATAACATATCAGAATCATCGAATTTATGCAAATTGATTTCAGGTTGTACATTCACAATAAACATTTTCCCCACATCAATGATCAACTGAATTTGTAAAACCCTTCATCACAGTCCTTGCCATAACAGATATTTTCATGTCTAAAACTTCATTGCTAATTTAGGTTTCTAAACATGTGATGCCAATATTGAGAAGAAAAATAGCTTAATTCATTTAGAAGACTGCAAAATCTGAAGTTTTGAGGCTGATATAATTCTTTTGCAAAAAAGTACTTTTGTGCAGAAATAATTTCTCTTATGCAGAATTGATCATTCACTTCATATCTCTGGAAAAAAATTTCACCAAGGTTTAATTTTTGTCATTTTCATTCCAACAAATCATAGGGAATCTGTAAACCCTAGAAAAACACTTTTGTTTATGCTAAGCTTACTTTTCTTGCTGTGATGTGATGAAAAAAGAACTAGATTTGTATTTGTAAAACATACATATAACACACTACACTCACTGCAGACCAAAAGTTGAAATCCAAATACTTCAGAAGTTCAGAAAAATCTAAAAAAATGTTTATAATGGCATGAAAATCTAACCAGGTAATTTAAATATGCAAAATAAAAACATGCCTACCAAACTATTTCAATTTCAGAAAAAGGTTTGCAAGATTCTCATGAGTGGACATTACACAGAGCCTAATTAGGTAATGAAGAAACCAATATTACTATCAAGTAAAGAAAGGTCACTCTTCAGAATGTCTAGAATTAAAAGTATATACTAGCTTATAAATTGAATGCAACTGCAAACTGGACAGGACATGATCAACCATTGCATCATGCACTGGCAGGTCTGAGTCTCTGCAGTTTGTTAGGAGAAATCATTAGAGCAAACAGCATAGACACAAATTTGCTGGCACATATTGCAACAAGAGATCAGGGTCTATGTTATTTCTGCAGCTGGATTTGATTTATAAGCAAGTATTTACAGTAAGATTTCGAATCATGGAGGTCCCTCCAAAATATTGGTAAATCACATGATGCAAATTTTACTCAAACATGGTATATTTCCACAAAAAAATTCCAAACTCCAAAATCTACAAAATAATTATTCAAGTGAAGCCTTGCATATTTATGCCACCTCATCTGGAAAAGTTGACCTAAATTTGTCATGGAAATCACATCAGTGAATATATTTCAGGAAAAGCTGACCTAAATTTGTCACAGAAATCACTCAATGAATATATTTCAGGAAAAGCTGACCTAAATTTGTCATGGAAATCACATCAGTGAATATATTTCAGGAAAAGTTTACCTAAATTTGTCATGGAAATCATTCAGTGAATATATTTCAGGATAAGGTGACCTAATTTTGTCATGGAAATCACATCAGTGAATGTATTTAATAAAAGAATAGCAAAATGATTTAATGATGAAAAAGATGACTTGTGTATTCACTAGACCTTTCTTGATTTCTTATTTTATTTACCATTTTTTCATAGAGTCATATAAAATATTTAAATTTTAAACATTGTGCATAGTTTTACTTTTGCTTGTAAATATTTTTACATAATACAGGGCCCCAAGAGAGATTAATTAAATATAAACTAACTGGAACACACTATTAAAATAAAGGTTTTATTATTATTATTATTATTATTATTATTATCATTATTATTATTATCATTATTTTTACTAGATCAATATCACAAATCTTGCTCCACACAAGATTTAGGGTTACCTTTAAGTCAGTTTGTTTGATTATTGTGCAGTATATACTTGTATCTCAACTATATAAAAAAAACCCCAATAATTATCACTTTCATATACTTCTTATAAATACAATGTTCTTTTGTTATGCACTATAACATCTTTCTGTACCACATGGTGTATGGACATTGTATCATGGGCTAGTGGCCTATATTACAAATAAACACTATTATTATTATTGTTGTTGTTATTATTATACTAAATTTAATATACCTAATTAAAGTAATATTTGTCTAATCAAATTAACATGGTTTTTATCAAAATAAGTGCAAAATATCAAAGAATGCAAAAAATGAAAAACTGCAGATTAACTCTAATAGCAAAACAATCTGGGCAGATTTATGCGTATATATATAAATACCAATATCACAACCAATTTTTATTTGTCTACCTTTAAATTGCTCTAATGACTTGAAAATCTAATCAGGTCATTTAAATATGGATAACAATATGTTGGTCATCTTCTGCACAATCTTGCTAATGAGCTTTATGGGATGGATGGACTGAGAGATGTGTACAGACAGATGGACAGAGGATGGATTGAGAGATGTGTATAGACAGATGGACAGACAGGATGGATTGAGAGATGTGTACAGACAGAATGGACTGAGAGATGTGTATAGACAGATGGACAGACAGGATGGATTGAGAGATGTGTACAGACAGATGGACAGACAGGATGGATTGAGAGATGTGTACAGACAGATGGACAGACAGGATGGATTGAGAGATGTGTACAGACAGATGGACAGACAGGATGGATTGAGAGATGTGTACAGACAGATGGACAGACAGGATGGATTGAGAGATGTGCATAGACAGATGGACAGACAGGATGGACTGAGAGATGTGTATAGACAGATGGACAGACAGGATGGATTGAGATATGTGTATAGACAGATGGACAGACAGGATGGACTGAGAGATGTGTATAGACAGATGGACAGACAGGATGGATTGAGAGATGTGTATAGATAGATGGACAGACAGGATGGATTGAGAGATGTGTACAGACAGATGGACAGACAGGATGGACTGAGAGATGTGTATAGACAGATGGACAGACAGGATGGATTGAGAGATGTGTACAGACAGATGGACAGACAGGATGGATTGAGAGATGTGTACAGACAGATGGACAGACAGGATGGATTGAGAGATGTGTACAGACAGATGGACAGACAGGATGGATTGAGAGATGTGTAAAGACAGATGGACAGACAGGACCAAATTTGCAAGCAGTGGGGGCATACAAATAAGTAGTAGTAGCAGTAGTAGAAGATGATGAAAAATTATTTTGCTGGGGACTTGGATTCGCAAAGGAGATTCCTTTGCTAAGGACATGGATACATATAGGAGATTCCTTTGCTAAGGACATGGATTCACAAAGGAGATTCCTTTGCTAAGGACATGGATTCGCAAAGGAGATTCCTTTGCTGAGGACATGGATTCACAAAGGAGATTCCTTTGCTGAGGACATGGATTCGCAAAGGAGATTCCTTTGCTGAGGACATGGATTCACAAAGGAGATTCCTTTGCTAAGGACATGGATTCACAAAGGAGATTCCTTTGCTGAGGACATGGATTCACAAAGGAGATTCCTTTGCTAAGGACATGGATTCACAAAGGATATTCCTTTGCTAAGGACATGGATTCACAAAGGAGATTCCTTTGCTAAGGGCTTGGATTCACAAAGCAGATTCCTTGGCTAAGGACATGGATTCACAAAGGAGATTCTTTCGCTGAGGACTTGGATTAAAAAAGAAGATTTCTTTGGTGAGGACTTGGATTCAAAAACAAGTAAATCCATGACACTGTAAATATTTGCTTATAACTTGAATCAAACTGCAAACAACACAGATCCTATTCTGTCATAGCACAATGTGCCTACTGATTAGGGTCTATGTTTGTTATACTGATTACTTCTTACAAACTGCACAGACCCAGATCTGCTGGAGTATTATGAGATGACAGATCTGGGTCTGTGCAGTTTGCAGTTGGGACTCATCTTATAAGCAAGTATATAAAGTAATTTATTGCTGTTATTGAACTTCTGTGACGTGCCTTTACAGCAATGGTTGCCGTAGGATCAACCAATGTCAACTGCCCACCAGTGGTGCCATTCTTGAGCTGTTCCCAGACTGTCTTATTGATGGGGATGTTACCAGAATTCAGCTTGTCTAGTAGCTGTTTCAGGGCTTCCATAAGTTCACCTTCACGACCACTGCCACCTGGACAAATAAAGATGGAGAAAATTAGGACCATTGATTATTTTAAGGACTGTGATCCCAAACTGATGCCACAAAGATTTTCTAAAATGTTCTACTTGTCCAAAATAGAGTTTCTAAAAAATACAAACTGCACAAATATCTGGAATTTCGTAAATATTCTAGAAACTTTAGAAAAATGTCAGAGAACTGTTATGTCTGGCCATATTTGCCAGGGTGTTAGAAAAAATAATTCTCATCCCTAAATGTCAATACTTTAAGAAGCTACAACAGGATGGATTATTTTGGGTGGATAAAGGAGGTAGCTGTTGAATCAAGGTAAAATTTAGCAATGCAATGAAGACGGGGAACATTACACTCACTAGACATACAAGTTTTTGTGTAAGAGAGGTGTCTGCTATGGGAGGTTGCAATGAATTGAAAATGATATGGACATTTTTGTACAAAACTTCTGTGAAGATTTTTTTCTTTCAGAAAGAGTAACAAAAAGATATAATATTTACAAATGTGTTCTTATTAAGCCACCATCATTAATTTTTGTTTCAAGGATATATACTGAATATGTTCCCAATTAATGAAAATATATACTTAAAAATCTAGTATAGTTTAATTTATTTTTCTATAGTGATAAGTATCTCACGAGACCCTGATATAAGGTTACCATGTGTGACTTTCCCAGAATGCTCTTCTTCTGTTGCTTATTTTCATATGCTCATTGTTATGATCATAACCGCCATATATACTCACTTATAAGTAAAGTACAACTGGAAACTGCACAGACCCAGATCTGCTGTCACATAATATATTAGCAGATCTAGGTCTATGCAATTTGTTATGAGTAAGCAGGAGAACAAACAACATAGATTCTGATCTGCTGGTGCATTATGCAATGGCATATCAGGGCCCATGTTGTTTGCATCTGAACATAACTTACAAGCAGGCATATATGGTAACTTGTACCCATGCTGGCATGAAAACTTGCCAACATATAGAGTTTTCTCTCTTTTCTAGATCACGATGAAGTGGTTAATTTAGACAATAAAACTGTTTTGTTATTTTATCATGCCAACTTGTACAAAAATATACCACAAATATGTTACCTTTAACATACATAATATTAAAAATACACCACAAATACAATCTCTTCAATACTTATATAAGGAATAAATATAAAACATGAAAAGACACTAAAATTATAGAAAATGATTATCAAAACCTTGACAAAATGTATTTAGGACAGGCTTATTTTGACAAAAATGAAAGATTCGAACAAATCAATAAAAAAACTAAAAAAGCAAGAAATCAATCTATTAATCAATCAATACAGAAATCAACCAGCAATAATAAAATTAATTAATCTATTAATAAAGCAAAATAAATCAATCTAGTAATCAACAAATAAAACAATAAGAAATCAATTACCAATAAAGTAATCATTCAGTTTATCAATAAATCAATAAGGTAAGAAATCAAGTGATCAAAAAATGAAAATGATCAATGAATCAATCAATTATACCTGTGAATTTGTACTTGCTTTCTCCAAGACCTCCAAGTTTCAAGCTGGTATTGATGATGTTTACTTCACCACTACTCTCTCCAGAGGTCTGCAACTTTTCGAAAGCCTTTGCACGAGCCTCAAGTTTTTGTTCCAGAAGAGCCAGCTTTTCAGGATCCATATTTTGCAGCAGCAGCTTAAGTTCCTCATTTTGTTTTGCAATTTTCTCGTAGAACTCTTTAAGGTCCTCCTTCTGCCTTGCGAGCTGTGATGCCAAATGCAGATTCTGGTCTTCCAGTTTGTCATACAGCACACGGACATTGAACTCCTCAAGATCCTTCTCGACCTTATCACCTTAAGTCAGACAAAAATAAATCACCAAAATATAGATCTCTAAAACTGAGACATGCGAACTGCAAAAGTAGAGATTGTCAGAATAAATATTGCAGGTAAAAATAAAAATAAAAAAAGGATAAAGTAGGGATATGCAACAGTTAAAAGCTGGAGACAAAAATTAATTAGGTCATTGCATATTATAAAAAAGTGATTTTTGAATAAGGTGACTCTTTTATTTTAATCCCCTATTGTGCATCTTGGATAAATAGCTTTTTTTATCTTTAATTGCAGTAAGAGTAAAATATATTTAAAAAAAATAAAACTATTTTACTTTCAATATATTTTATATACTGGTTCATTATGCAAGAGTATGAATTGTTTTGAATTGAGTATGTACCCAGGTTTGTAACAAAATAACAATAATATACTAAAATTGTAAATGTCTTTGTAAATTTGCATTTTTCTCAAAACTCCAAGAAAGAATGAACTTGGGTATGAAGAAACAAAGTCAATGATGATTAGGAAGAATGACAGACTTCCGTGTTAGGTAATACAGGAGTCACATGACCAGTTATACATTGGCCATATTTATACATGTATGTGAACCCAACTGCCACCAGCATAGACCCTAAAGACAGATTATAATCTACTGCAGCATGATGTGCCAGAGGACAGATTATAATCTATTGCTGCATGATGTGCCAGAAGAGACTGTAATCTATTGCAGCATGATGTGCCAGATGACAGATTATAATCTACTGCAACATGATGTGCCAGATTGTAATCTATTGCAGCATGATATGCCAGAAGACAGATTGTAATCTACTGCAGCATGATGTGCCAGAAGACAGATTGTAATCTACTGCAACATGATATGCCAGAAGACAGATTGTAATCTACTGCAGCATGATGTGCCAGAAGACAGATTGTAATCTACTGCAACTTGATATGCCAGAAGACAGATTGTAATCTATTGCAGCATGATGTGCCAGAAGACAGATTGTAATCTACTGCTGCATGATGTGCCAGAAGACAGACCCTGATCTATTGCTTCATAATGTGTCAGGAGACACAGCCTGAGATATATTGCTACATAATCTGCCACAAGATGGTGGCAAATGATGTTCATTACACCCATAATTTATTTGTACATTATCCAGCTGTATATCTTGATCTCTGCTGTCTATATATCATTATACAGCTGTAAATCTTGATCTCCACTGTCTACATATCATTATACAGCTCTAAATCTTGATCTCTGTTGTCTACATATTATACAGCTGTAAATCTTGATCTCTGCTGTCTGCATATCATTTTACAGGTGTAAACTTGATCTCTGCTGTCTACATATGATTATACAGCTGAGATTTGGATCTCTGCTGTCTGCATATCATTATACAGCCACATAATTGGATCTCTGCTGTCTGCATATCATTATACAGCTACAGATTTGGATCTCTGCTGCCTGCCATGACTGTATTTCATCAGATCTTGATCACTGCTCTTTGCACATGGATATATGAACTATATGTCATGGATATATGAACTATATGTCATGGATATATAAACTATATGTCATGGATATATGAACTATATGTCATGGATATATGAACTATATGTCATGGATATATGAACTATATGTCATGGATATATGAACTATATGTCATGGATATATGAACTATATGTCATGGATATATGAACTATATGTCATGGATATATGAACTATATGTCATGGATATATGAACTGTATGTCATGGATATACGAACTATATGTCATGGATATACGAACTATATGTCATGGATATACGAACTATATGTCATGGATATATGAACTATATGTCATGGATATATGAACTATATGTCATGGATATACGAACTATATGTCATGGATATATGAACTATATGTCATGGATATATAGAGTATAAAAGTAGACTAAATGTACCTGTCATTATTATAGATTCAGCATCCATTCCATCACCTTCCATCCTTTGTCCCATTGTGCCACCACTGCAGTCATAAATACAAGAAACCATATTAAATGTCTGCTGTACATATTAAGTTATCTTCCTTACCTGAAGCTGGCATATCAGCAACCAATTAGCTATGTCTTTGTTCCAAAAAATATATTTATTGTTATAATTTTAATCTACCCTATCAAAAAGTTTCCTGAGTATTTTTTACATGGGTGATGTAATATATTACAGTGGTTCTTATTAAGCTGGCTACTTCTAAACGAAAATGTGGCTTATAAAATGAATGGCCCCTCATGAAGGGACAAAATGGCAAAAATAGCATTTTAATGTTGTGGAGATGTACTTGTTTAAGAAAAATCTCTCAAAAAATGGGTGGGGGAACCATTGTATTGGCAGTGTTTAATATTGGTGCTGTTTGTATTTTTACCATTAATAGACAGCTTAAATACCCACTAACATAACTGTTGAATGTATGTATATAGTAGTGTAGAATGCAAGCAAAAAACAGATAAAGGCAACAGACTTAAAATGTCCCCCAAAACATGATTACAATTTCTTGTATAAACCCCAATTTATTTAAAATTCCAAGATTTTCTTGGGTGGTAAATAGCAGTACACTTTCTACAAGCAGTTCATGTCAAAATACTTCTGTCTCACAGGGTGGAAGATGACACACCTAACAAGAATGTGCTCCACTGGACACTGGCAGGGTACACACTCCAGTTCAGCCCTTAGGAGGGTTGTACAAATCATGTGTGTCTGAGAGATGATCAGCACAGTAACACCTATCTCTCTGGTTGGTTCTATACAAGGGATACCACTCACCTATAGTGGGTTTGATGTTCTTAAGTTTGTGGACTCATCATTCTACATATTTTGCCAAGTATGAGAAACATGCTGAATTTTTAAATAATTCAAGTCAGCATATGGAATCTTCCATACTCTTTGATCTAAGGGAGATCTACAAGATTTGCATAATACAAATCTAAACATTAGTATTCCCATGAGATCACCTAATTTCTGGAGGAGTTCATTTTATAGTTATTGTAAAATTATGTATTCTTTGCTGCATATCAGAGTTGCTGCTCTTAAAACCCACACATCAAACTGAATGTGCCATGGTCAGAGATCTCATCGTATGTTCACCTCATTAGATCTGTTAATTCTTTTGTTTACTGAGTTGATACGTCTGTTAATCCTTTTGTTTACCAAGTTGATACATTTGTTAATCCTTTTGTTTACCAAGTTGATACATTTGTTAATCCTTTTGTTTACTGAGTTGATACATTTATTAATCCTTTTGTTTATTGAGTTGATACATTTATTAATCCTTTTGTTTACCAAGTTGATACATTTATTAATCCTTTTGTTTACTGGGTTGATACATTTATTAATCCTTTTGTTTACTGAGTTGATACATTTATTAATCCTTTTGTTTACTGAGTTGATACATTTATTAATCCTTTTGTTTACTGAGTTGATACATTTATTAATCCTTTTGTTTACCAAGTTGATACATTTATTAATCCTTTTGTTTACCAAGTTGATACATTTGTTAATCCTTTTGTTTACTGAGTTGATACATTTATTAATCCTTTTGTTTACCAAGTTGATACATTTGTTAATCCTTTTGTTTACTGAGTTGATACATTTATTAATCCTTTTGTTTACCAAGTTGATACATTTATTAATCCTTTTGTTTACTGAGTTGATACATTTATTAATACCAAGTTGATACATTTATTAATCCTTTTGTTTACAGAGTTGATACATTTATTAATCCTTTTGTTTACTGAGTTGATACATTTATTAATCCTTTTGTTTACCAAGTTGATACATTTATTAATCCTTTTGTTTACTGAGTTGATTACTAATGATATGTGTGAATTATGGTTTGGTTTTTGGCTGAAAATAAATGTCCTGATTAAGTGTTATCATTGCTAACATAATAACACACTACATATAAACCTCAATTAAAAATTATATGGTCATTCATTGCTAACATAATAACACACTACATATAAACCTCAATTAAAAATTATATGGTCATTCATTGCTAACATAATAACACACTACATATAAACCTCAATTAAAAATTATATGGTCATTCACTGCTAACATAATAACACACTACATATAAACCTCAATTAAAAATTATATGGTCATTCTATTCTAAATGCATTCAAAGCTAAAGAGTGAATCACCATCTCAACAATGCAGACAGAAAGACAGATGACATAACTGCACATTATATATTTAGGCCTAGCCCCAGTTATGTACATCTATATGGGATTTTTCAGAGGCTGTACAACAGCTTTCATAAATTGCTAAATGCCTAATTCATATCTTTAAATGTATATATTCCAAAAATTGAAAGGACTGTTGTGACTAAACAGGAGATATGCAAAAATTACAAAAACACAAGTGTTTTGTTCCAAGTCAGGGAAAGAATTTGTTTGATATAGTATAGGAACATCTCTAAGCCTGAAGACATCAACCTATTCCTACATTACATCAAAACTTGTTCTTTCTGCCCACTCTGGACAAAACACATATCTAGGTTTGTCTATATATTTATGACACTTTATTCATATTTGAAACATGGCCCGAATGCCAATGTGGTGGTCAAATTTAATGTTCTGAAACATATTTTAGCCAAACCCAACTCTCAAAAAAAATTTGAATCGAAAAAATACACACAAAAAATGGCATGTTTTAGTGATTTACTAACATATATGAATGTGTTAATTATATGTATTTCTTTTTTAGGCTGCGAATCATCCTATGATTTCTCAGGAGTGCACTTGTTTTCTATCTGAACTTTAAATAATTTTCTCAAGTTCATTATTTGTTGAAGTGTGTTTTATATTCACTGCTTTTTCCCAATTATACTAATAGTGTAGCTAGTAAATCGTTGGCTTCAATATCAACACTTTTTATGGATAGTCTCTATAATCTCAGCATGATGTCTTTAACTGTATCAGCTAAAATGTCAGCACGATGTCTGTAACAGTATCAGCTATAATGTCAGCATGATGTCTGTAACTGTATCAGCTATAATGTCAGCATGATGTCTGTAACAGTATCATCTATAATGTCAGCATGATGTCTGTAACTGTATCATCTATAATGTCAGGACGATGTCTGTAACTGTATCATCTATAATGTCAGCATGATGTCTGTAACTGTATCATCTATAATGTCAGGACGATGTCTGTAACTGTATCATCTATAATGTCAGCATGATGTCTGTAACTGTATCAGCTATAATGTCAGCATGATGTCTGTAACTGTATCTGCTATAATGTCAGCACGATGTCTGTAACTGTATCAACTATAATGTCAGCACGATGTCTGTAACTGTATCATCTATAATGTCAGCATGATGTCTGTAACAGTATCAGCTATAATGTCAGCATGATGTCTGTAACTGTATCAGCTAAAATGTCAGCAAGATGTCTGTAACTGTATCAGCTATAATGTCAGCATGATGTCTGCAACTGTATCAGCTATAAAGTCAGCATGATGTCTGTAACTGTATCAGCTATAATGTCAGCATGATGTCTGTAACAGTATCAGCTATAATGTCAGCATGATGTCTGTAACTGTATCAGCTAAAATGTCAGCAAGATGTCTGTATCTGTATCAGCTATAATGTCAGCATGATGTCTGCAACTGTATCAGCTATAAAGTCAGCATGATGTCTGTAACAGTATCAGCTATATGTCTGCATGATGTCTGTATCTGTATCTGCTATAATGTCAGCACGATGTCTGTAACTGTATCAACTATAATGTCAGCACGATGTCTGTAACTGTATAAGCTATAATGTCAGCATGATGTCTTTAACTGTATCAGCTATAATGTCAGCACGATGTCTGTAACTGTATCAGCTATAATGTCAGCACGATGTCTGTAACTGTATCAGCTAAAATGTCAGCAAGATGTCTGTATCTATATCAGCTATAATGTCAGCATGATGTCTTTAACTGTATCAGCTATAATGTCAGCAAGCTGTCTGTATCTATATCAGCTATAATGTCAGCATGATGTCTTTAACTGTATCAGCTATAATGTCAGCAAGCTGTCGGTATCTATATCAGCTATAATGTCAGCACGATGTCTTTAACTGTATCAACTATAATGTCAGCACGATGTCTGTAACTGTGTGATACTTCTCTAATATATCAGTTAGTTACACTTTTGATTGTTTTTCACTAAGATTTTAACTAAACTCATAGATTTATGTACTTATATCATTCATATGAAGGTAACTTGTGTGTATTTATATCATTCATATGAAGGTAACTCATGTATGTATTTATATCATTCATATGAAGGTAACTAATGTGTATTTATATCATTCTTATGAAGATAACTCGTGTGTATTTATATCATTCATATGAAGGTAACTCATGTGTATGTATTTATATCATTCCTATGAAGGTAACTCACGTATGTATTTATATCATTCATATGAAGGTAACTCGTGTGTATTTATATCATTCCTATGAAGGTGACTCATGTATGTATTTATATCATTCATATGAAGGTAACTCATGTATGTATTTATATCATTCATATGAAGGTAACTCGTGTGTATTTATATCATTCCTATGAAGGTGACTCATGTATGTATTTATATCATTCATATGAAGGTAACTCATGTATGTATTTATATCATTCATATGAAGGTAACTCGTGTGTATTTATATCATTCATATGAAGGTAACTCATGTATGTATTTATATCATTCATATGAAGGTAACTAATGTGTATTTATATCATTCATATGAAGGTAACTAATGTGTATTTATATCATTCTTATGAAGGTAACTCATGTGTATTTATATCATTCATATGAAGGTAACTCATGTATTTATATCATTCATATGAAGGTAACTCATGTATGTATTTATATCATTCATATGAAGGTAACTCATGTATGTATTTATATCATTCATATGAAGGTAACTCGTGTATGTATTTATATCATTCATATGAAGGTAACTCATGTATGTATTTATATCATTCATATGAAGGTAACTAATGTGTATTTATATCATTCATATGAAGGTAACTCATGTATGTATTTATATCATTCATATGAAGGTAACTCGTGTATGTATTTATATCATTCATATGAAGGTAACTCATGTATGTATTTATATCATTCTTATGAAGGTAACTCGTGTGTATGTATTTATATCATTCATATGAAGGTAACTCATGTATGTATTTATATCATTCATATGAAGGTATTTCATGTTTTTGTAGTTATATCACTGATATGATGGTAACTCATGTTTATGTAGTTATATCATTGATATGAACGTAGCGCATGGTTATGTATTTTTATTATTCAGATGAAGGTAAATCGTAACTCTAATTAGTATGATTCTGGGGAGAATTTTTTTTTTCTTCATGGGATTACAAATTCTTCTCAAGTCCATATCTTCATATAAATATAAATCACTGTAGTACATATCTGAAATGAACTAACTTTGATATAAATCACTGTAGTACATATCTGAAATGAAATAACTTTGATATAAATCACTGTAGTACATATCTGAAATGAACTAACTTTGATATAAATCACTGTAGTACATATCTGAAATGAACTAACTTTGATATAAATCACTGTAGTACATATCTGAAATGAACTAACTTTGATACTGATCCTCAACTTTTGTGCACTATAAAAAAACATTCATCATATATTGTCTTAGAAGTAGTCCAATACCTTATTTCTCTAGGTGGGTAATTATATATTAATAATTACAGTAATAATAGTAATACAACTACAGCAATAATAAAAACAATAACCAATAAAAACAATAAATTACAATATTAACAATAACAACATTAATGAAAACAATAATAAAAAAGGGTTTCATGGAATACTCACTCTAGTACCAACTATGCTACAATGTATATACAACTTTCAAACAATTTTAATACCAAAGTTTAACACAAATCTTAAAATGATTGACAATGTTTCAGATAAAACTATTGCTAATGCAGAAGTATTGTGTATTTCTCATTATCTGATAACATGTCTGGGACAGAAGTCAAACTTACAGGGGCTTGGCTGGCCAGTGGTCAGAGTCATATCTCATGTAGCTTGGAACTGGTGGTGGTGACCCAAGGCTACGGAATTGAGGTTTCCAGTGTTTCATGGGATACACACCAGACTCGTGCGGCTTCCAGACAATGACAGCAACCACTAAGAGCAAGACAAGAGCTCCACAGAAAGCGATCAATCCTGGAAAGAAAAGAAAATACTGCAATTATCTTATTTTACCAAACTCATAATTTGCTAAATGTATTACAGGTTTTTCGGCACAAATTCTCACCAAGTTTAATATTAAAACTGTTCAGTTACTGCCAGCAATGACAAATAATAATGTACAGAAATATAAGGCAAACAGAGGTGTATCTCTTGTTGCTAAGGCACAGAGAGGTGTGTCTCTTGGTGCATAGGCTGCAAAGTACAGCAATCCACTAAACATTGCTGTAAAAAGTTTAAAGTTGTTTCTGATCTAGATAACATTGATATAAACCTATGCAACAGATTTGATTTAAATTAATCAGGAGTTTTTGCAAGTGCAGAGAAATGGAAAATGGGTCTCTCTATGTTAAAATTTTGACAGGGGCATAACATGTCAATATTCGTGAGTTTAAAAAAATGAACTCAACTTGTATTTTACTGACATTATTCTGTGGACAAATTTAAATATTAATTCAAACAGAACAATAGCATGCATGCACACATATAGAAATAGACATACATGTGTGCAGAAATATACATATGTATGCATGTAGAAATAGACATATATGTATGCATGTAGAAATAGACATATATATGCATGTAGAAATAAACATATATGTATGCATGTAGAAATAAACATATTTATGCATGTAGAAATAGACATATATGTATGCATGCAGAAATAGACATACATGTAATCATGTAGAGACAGACATGTGTATGCATGTAGAAATAGACATATATGTATGCATGTAGAAATAGGCATATATGTATGCATTTAGAAATAGACATGTATGTATGTATGTAGAAATAGACATATATGTATGCATATAGAAATAGATATATATGTATGCAAATGCTTACAGACAAGGGTACCACCCCCCAATCTCAACTCTATATAAAGTGCTATTAAACATAATACACATTATAAAACAAAACTCACCAATGATGAGTCCCCAGTCAGGGGCCTGATTAGAGACACTGCTCTTGTTAAATCCCATTGAGTAAAGACTGCTAACTGTCTGGGACTGAACTTGTGAGACACTGCTATCGCATGTGCTCCCCGATGACATGACACGGATCAACATCTCACTGAAAGTTATTAATAAAACAAAACTTTCAGCACAGATTAACAGTCAACACTGGTTAGAATTTTCAGCAGAGATTAACACTGTTGGTTTAGATTAACACTGTCAGCAAAGATTACAGTTTCAGATTAATGATGCTGGCTCAGATTAACACTAACAGATTAGTTCAGCACCAATTAAAATTATCAGCACAGATTAACACTGACAGATTAATTCAGCACCAATTAAAATCATCAGCACAGATTAACACTGACAGCACATATTACATATTTTGTGAACAGAAATACTGTGAATTCATCTATTTATGTGGACATAAATTTTCACAGTTTTGCAAGAAATTTCATTTTCATTGGTACTTAAAATCATGGAATGGGGATGTGATCCTATCTTCTACAGATTTTTACAGAATCTCAGTGCAGTAGTGACTATATAATGCCTACACAGAAAGATAACTGCAGCCACATTTGACAGCAGACAGACATTATTTTACATAAAAAGGCTTTTGTGCCAGGAGGCTCTCCTGAATGTTCTAAATTCTGTTGAGAAGTTTTTCTGATGGTATTATCTTTAAAGATATACATTTTGGTAAGAGGAAAGACCTTAATGATTGATTGACATCCAGGATGCTATCAAATTAGGAAAATTTCTCTCAAGCATTTATTGAGAATATATCATTTAAAAGTTTACTTTTCATAATGGTGGCCATATTTGATGACAGATTGGCATCATTTGTATAAACATGAAAGTCATCCATGCCAGGATGCTTTGTTTTAAAAGTGTTTAAATTCTATTTTGCAGTTTCTAAAATACTGCTTATGGGTTTTCTATTTTTTATTTACTAATGGTGGCTATATTTAATGGCATATTATCAACATTAGAGCAAAACCAAAAGCTCTCTAAGGTATTTCTGTCAAAATATGAGCAAATTCTTAAGAGCAGTTCTTGAGATGTTGTTTTCAGATTTTTCTACTTTTGGTAATAGTGGTCACATTTGATGGTGCAAAAGCATAATTAGTAAAACAAACTGAAAATCCCTAATCCAAGGATAATCTGCCAAAACTGGTCCAACTGTGTTGATCAGATTTAAGATAAAATTTTAAAAAAACTTATAGCAGGATTTTCCTGTCAAATTTGATCAAATTATGCTGAGCAGATTTTTAGAACAAGTACTTAAAACAAGTTTTCCTATTTTTAGTAACTGGATGATTTTTAAAGACCTTCATGCCTGGATGTCAACTTCTGTCAAATTCAGCAAGCCTTTTTGGAGAAGTTGTTGGAGGTTTTTATTGTTAGTAAAAATGACCATACTGGATGATGGATTCGCATACATTCAATGATTCTGAAAATTACCACACTGAATGATGGCTTGGCATAAATTCAATGATTCTGAAAATGACCACGCTTCATGATGGATTGGCATACATTCAATGATTCTGAAAATAAACACTGGATGATGGATTGGCATACAGTCAATGATACTAAAAATAAATACACTGGATGATGGATTGGCATACATTCGATGATACTGAAAATAAACACACTGGATGATGGATTGGCATACATTCGATGATACTGAAAATAAACACACTGGATGATGGATTGGCATACATTCAATGATACTAAAAATAAACACACTGGATGATGGATTGGCATACAGTCGATGATACTAAAAAATAAACACACTGGATGATGGATTGGCATACATTCGATGATACTGAAAATAAACACACTGGATGATGGATTGGCATACATTCAATGATACCAAAAATAAACACACTGGATGATGGATTGGCATACATTCAATGATTCTGAAAATAAACACACTGGATGATGGATTGGCATTCATTCAATGATTCTGAAAATAAACACACTGGATGATGGATTGGCATTCATTCAATGATACTGAAAATAAACACACTGGATGATGGATTGGCATACATTCAATGATTCTGAAAATAAACACACTGGATGATGGATTGGCATTCATTCAATGATTCTGAAAATAAACACACTGGATGATGGATTGGCATTCATTCAATGATTCTGAAAAAAACACACTGGATGATGGATTGGCATACATTCAATGATTCTGAAAATAAACACACTGGATGATGGATTGGCATACATTCAATGATTCTGAAAATAAACACACTGGATGATGGATTGGCATACATTCAATGATTCTGAAAATAAACACACTGGATGATGGATTGGCATACATTCAATGATTCTGAAAATAAACACACTAGATGATGGATTGGCATACAGTCAATGATACTGAAAATAAACACACTTGATGATGGATTGGCATTCATTCAATGATACTGAAAATAAACACACTGGATAATGGATTGGCATTCATTTAATGATTCTGAAAATAAACACACTGGATGATGGATTGGTATACAGTCAATGATACTGAAAATAAACACACTGGATGATGGATTGGCATACAGTCAATGATACTGAAAATAAACACACCTGATGATGGATTGGCATTCATTCAATGATACTGAAAATAAACACACTGGATGATGGATTGGTAATCATTCAATGATACTGAAAATAAACACACTGGATGATGGATTGGCATACAGTTAATGATTCTGAAAATAAACACACTGGATGATGGATTGGCATACAGTCAATGATACTGAAAATAAACACACTGGATGATGGATTGGCATACAGTCAATGATACTGAAAATAAACACACTGGATGATGGATTGGTAATCATTCAATGATACTGAAAATAAACACACTGGATGATGGATTGGCATACAGTCAATGATTCTGAAAATAAACACACTGGATGATGGATTGGCTTCATTCAGTGATACTGAAAATAAACACACTGGATGATGGATTGGCATTCATTCAATGATACTGAAAATAAACACACTGGATGATGGATTGGCATACATTCAATGATACTAAAAATAAACACACTGGATGATGGATTGGCATACAGTCAATGATACTGAAAATAAACACACTGGATGATGGATTGGCATACATTCAATGATACTGAAAATAAACACACTGGACGATGGATTGGCATACAGTCAATGATACTGAAAATAAACACACTGGATGATGGATTGGCATTCATTCAATGATACTAAAAGTAAACACACTGGATGATGGATTGGCATACATTCAATGATACTGAAAATAAACACACTGGATGATGGATTGGCATTCATTCAATGATACTAAAAGTAAACACACTGGATGATGGATTGGCATACATTCAATGATACTGAAAATAAACACACTGGATGATGGATTGGCATACATTCAATGATACTGAAAATAAACACACTGGATGATGGATTGGCATCCATTCAATGATACTAAAAGTAAACACACTGGATGATGGATTGGCATACATTCAATGATACTGAAAATAAACACACTGGATGATGGATTGGCATTCATTCAATGATACTAAAAGTAAACACACTGGATGATGGATTGGCATACATTCAATGATACTGAAAATAAACACACTGGATGATGGATTGGCATACATTCAATGATACTGAAAATAAACACACTGGATGATGGATTGGCATACATTCAATGATACTGAAAATAAACACACTGGATGATGGATTGGCATACATTCAATGATACTAAAAATAAACACACTGGATGATGGATTGGCATACAGTCGATGATACTAAAAAATAAACACACTGGATGATGGATTGGCATACATTCAATGATTCTGAAAGGTTTGTTGCCAGACTGGTCCCTGCAAAAGTATGTACGTACCAGTCAACTGATTTTGAGAAGTTGAAAAACAAATGTGAGTGGATAATACACAATTAACAATGTATAGTGGATGGACCACATCATATGGTCACTTGGCATTATGTCCAGCAAAATCTTGATCCTATGTCCATCTAAAGATTGTGTCTTTTATGTAAAATATCTGACACTAGTCAGTGCTGATAAGTAGAACAAGGACTGCATGGTATTGATGAGAAACTTCTTGGTGTGGATGTTGACAATATTTTGAAATTAGGAACAGCATGTCAACTACATTAGTATAGCTCTCACAACAAAAGTTGGTCTTATTACACAGGGTTAAAGATATCTGAAAGTGAGACCAGAATACTTTACTATAATGTCTGCATGTTGCCTATCAATGAGTGTACAACTTTTTGTGGAAACAAATGTAAAAGACATTTACATGGAAAATACAAAATGAAAACGTATACTGCCTGTATTATCCCAGATGCCTCATTTTACAACAACAGCAACTCTGTTTAAGCAATCAGAGTTGCAAGAAATAGATGGAAAAATGGACTTACAAATCAAAAATGGGGACATGCCTTCTTATATGACTGAATTATTGCAAACTAATTCAACAAACTAACAGTATTCATTACTTTTAACCAGAGAGGGTATTCTTACGATTCCTGGTTCACATACGAAGAATTTCCAATACAGTTTCCAGATGCCAAGATAACGAAATCACTTCCACATAATGCCAGAATGGCTAGCTTGACAGACAGTTTTAAAAGGAAATATCTTTAAATTTAAACAAAGAGGGTGAACCTTTCTTCCTCCCAAATCATATAACTTCCTACCATTAGTGTTTCAATTGCTCTTACAATGCTAAAAATGTTGAATGTTATTTCCTTTTTTTAACTCACATTGTAATGATTTGATGTCCCATAATTATATTTCTCTATATCATACTACTAGTGTGGCATTCGTATATTGTATTTGATGTCCCATATTTATAGGTCAGTATCATATTACTAGTGATTGTATTCCTATATACTATTTGATGTCCCATAATTATATTTGTCAGTATCATACTACTAGTGGTGGTATTCCTATATTGTATTTGATATCTGTTGTTATATCAATGCTGTAGACTGTTTCTTTAGATTTATTTGTTGAATAATACAAAGGAAATTCATTATGCACTAATTGAGCCACACTCTTAAAATACAGAATTATTATTAATACTATTTTATTATGTTATTATTACTATATCATCAACATTATTATTACTGTGTGAAGCAGTATGTCTTCCTGCAAACAACTATTTCAATTTTCACATTTACGAACTTCAAAAAAACCAAAGATAAATATACGTGATGTTGTGAATAATGATGACTATGACATCACTACAGTTGTCTAAATGATAGCTGTAATATTCAAATGTAGGCATGACAAAAAGTGTAACATATTAAAATCCTGTGGGCCTGACAAAATGCAAGGATGGCTTGTAACTCACATATTAGAATCCTGTGCATCAGCAAATACATAGTTTCCACCATCTGTAAAAACGTAAGCGAAAGATGAGATGTTGGCATTTGTGTTGAGGATTAGGTCTGCAAGAGAAGTGAACGCCCCATAGTCAAAGTTCGGATTGGTGTTGAATAGGTGATCCTTCTGGTAAACTGGGTAATGACTTGATGCTCTGTCAGTGGTGTTCATCCACACTTTGAATATGAACATGTCATTGGCTTCAACACAGACAACAGGGTTGGGAACCTCATTAGATGGGACAGACGTTGCTAGGAGACGTCTTCGACCAGATGATCCTCCAGAAGAAACTAGGTTCTGTGGAGATTCTAAAAAGAAAGAAATGTAAGGGATTATTTGTTTGCATCAAGAAGGAAAGAAGTTCTAAACCTGTAATGGTTCTATGCATACGGTTTGATGGCTGCATCATAGCACTTGCAAAATTTGTTAAAATGTGAAGATAAAACTTGCAAAATTTTTCAAAAAAATTCAACCCCAACATGAAAATAAAAAGTGCTGACATTAAATACTTTAAAAGATATATAAAAGAAAAGTTAAAGTAATTTAAAAAAACTCAATTCCAGCTCTTCCAGAAATATGAAAATGTTGTCATAAGTTTGACATAACATCAATAGATGAATGGACAACTCAGCATGAGAGTCTGGACTATTCTTTACAATTAATCTACTAGGACTCTGATCCTGCCATAAATAGGCTTTATTCAGAACAAAATCTTGAGTTGTGAGTACCAGCACAGAAAATCCAATAGCAGAACATACTGGTCAAAAGATGTGATCCTCCTGTTACAGGTGGTTAGTCATCAATTGAGATTGATCCAACATTACGAGAATTACCCTTCAGCAAACTTGACACTTCTAGAAATGAAAAGTGTTTACCACTAACTCTCATTTCCAGAAAACTGATATGAAGTGCTCTCTCCTTCAGTCTCTAGCAAGTAACCAATAAACGTAATGGCAAGGGACAATAAGTGGGTTCCCCAATCATATCATATGTCTGTACTGACCATAATTGCTAGCTAGGGTTTTTCTGGAGTAATTCCTGCAGTAATCCATTGTTTGTCTTGTCAGAGACTGCATGAACTGTCTTATTTCAGTCAAGATCATAACTTGATAACCTGACTGGAAAAGGAGTACCGTTGAAAATTTATGATAATCTCCAAAGGTGGCCAAGAAGGATCAAGTACACTGCCCCATTAAGCAAGCTAAGGAGTTGCATCAAGTACACTGCCCATTAAGCAAGCTAAGGAGTTGCATCAAGTACACTGACCCATTAAGCAAGCTCAGGAAAATCCATTCTGTGGGCTCAATATATTCAACACATATCGGTGGGGAATGAATGAGGTTGAAATGGATTCAACATGTATTGGTGGGAAATTAATGAGGCTGAACTGGATTCAACATGTATAGGTATGAAATGAATGAGGTTGAAATGGATTCAACATGTATTGGTGGGAAATGAATGAGGTTGAAATGGATTTAACACATATTGGTGGGAAATGAATGAGGTTGAAATGGATTCAACATGTATCGGTGGGAAATGAATGAGGTTGAAATGGATTCAACATGTATCGGTGGGAAATGAATGAGGTTGAAATGGATTTAACACATATCGGTGGGAAATGAATGAGGTTGAAATGGATTCAACATGTATCAGTGGGAAATGAATGAGGTTCAAATGGATTCAACATGTATCGGTGGGAAATGAATGAGGTGAAATGGATTCAACATGTATCAGTGGGAAATGAGTGAGGTTCAAATGGATTCAACATGTATCTGTGGGAAATGAATAAGGTTGAAATGGATTCAACATGTATCAGTGGGAAATGAATGAAGCTGAAATGGATTTAACATGTATCAGTGGGAAATGAATGAGGCTGAAATGGCTTCAACATGTATCGGTGGGAAATGAATGAAGTTCAAATGGATTCAACATATATTGGTGGGAAATGAATGAGGTTGAAATGGATTCAACATGTATCGTTGGGGAATGAATGAGGTTGAAATGGATCAAACATTTCATACCCAGATGGGCAAAGTGCTGGGATGTGGTGAACTGTAACTTCTGCTAATTCACTGTAAGGCCAGATGAATGAGAAAGAAGAGATGGAGATGGTGCAGCTTAATTTTCCAGCATTAATCTGATCTGGGAATGTATTCAATGGAGAAAATAAAAAAAGATAAAATGCATGAAATACTGTAAAATCACTAATTTACCTGGAGTACCAATTTTCATGGATTTTGTTACTGTCTCAAAACATGAATTTAAAGACCTAACGACTTAAGGCTGAATGGAGGAATGCAAAATTGGTAAATTGTTGGTTTAGATACCACGCAAAAGGAACTTGTACAAGGATATGTCCATAGGGATGTGACAGGGTTATAACTATGTTAAGTATATGAGTCAAATCCATGGATATGACATTAGTTTTGCAAATATGACTCCTATCTTTGAAATGTATAATAAATGATAAATTAAATGCAGAATTTGACTAGCACAACTCATATACAACTGCAGTAAAAGTTGTATCCATGCAATATGTGTTCATATCTGCAACCTAAATTTGATATGCATTACAATCACTGTGCAATTGATTATTTTGTCTTCCTATCTTTGAAATTATTCATTTAGCATATTTAACAGAATAAACTAATGATTTTTTAAGTTGTAACTAACAATGGACATAATTAATCCTATAATTATAATGTCCAGTCATATTCGTCAAATTCATACAGGATAGCAGGGTATGAATTCAGTAATAATGACATAATCATCTTCCCCTCAAAATTAAGAATATATTTTTCATAATTATCATCTATTCCATTCCTGAAATAAATGGAAAAAAAAATACAGATGCAATTTTGATATAAAACAAAAAGAACTTACCTGCAAACATTATAACATATCCATAGATATGGGTCATATACACAAATTGTAACTATGTGAATGTATGAATCAGCAAATGTTAAACTGACTTAAAATTAGTCCTTTTTACCTGACTTGTCTTGCCATCTCCACTTTTAATCTTGGCACAACTAAGCATTTGTTAAATGGTTTATGTCAATAACTAGTCTGAGATTACCATTGGCCATGGTACTTGAAACAGCCTGGAGTAAAAACCCAGTGAGTTCAGCTTTCTAATGATCTCAATCACCTGCTAGCTAAGTACAGACCAAATCTCCTTCTGTAAAATTTACACATTTTCCTGATCAGATGGCATGTCCATCTTGGAAAGGGAAGTTGAAAGGAGACAGGGATTAAATAAATGAAATTTAAAAAGACCTCTGAAACAGTTTGGGTCCCATTCATAGTCAGGAAACTGGTAAATTCACACTCTTATATCATGAAGGAGTCTGGTACCAATGTAAAGTCTGTTTGCAATTCCAACGGCCCTGTCAATCACTTTATTACCTGACAATGTGGGTAATGGATTCCCATGATACATGGCCCTGTCAATAACTTTACTACTTTGGCAATGCAATGGATTCCCATGGTGCATGGCCCTGTCAATCACTCAGCCACTTTGGCAATACAATGGATTCCCATGGTGCATGGCCCTATCAATCACTCAGCCACTTTGGCAATGCAATGGATTCCCATGGTGCATGGCCCTATCAATCACTCAGCCACTTTGGCAATGCAATGGATTCCCATGGTGCATGACCCTGTCAATCACTCTATCACTTAGACAATGTGAGAGTAGCAGCATTATGTAACACTGAGATTAACAGCTTTATGTAACACTGAGAGTAGCAACATTACGTAACACTAAGAGTATCAACATTATGTAACACTGAGAGTAGCAACATTATGTAACACTAAGAGTATCAACATTATGTAACACTGAGAGTAACAACTGTATGTAACACTGAAAGCAACAACTATACCTGTGATAGCTGCTGTGTCACTGACACTTGAGAAGATTGAGGATGTGATTCTGTCATTGTACATTGTAGCTACAAATAATTTCTTCTCGCTGCCAGCATAGTTGTTTAATGGTCCTATCATATTCCCCATAGCCTGCAAATAAGGACACATGACACAATTCTTTAATTTTATACATATTTTAACTTAATATGCTGAAATGACATGTACCTGGCCATGACTGAATCAGGACAAAAGAATAGAAATCTTAAAATGGAGGTTTTAGATATATGTGGCTGTCGGTTTTTTATCATTTCAATCAGTGAACTTTAGCAGAGTCAATATATGTTACTCTTCTCCAGAAAAAAAAACATCCTTCACATACATGTACATTGTTCCTCTCTTGTTCAGGATGATTAATATTACAAATTTATTATGTTTTTTAACAAGAAAATTTTATGTAAAAAAATACATTTTCTTTTTTATCCTTTTACTGATAGGTTTTTGAATTTTCCAGATAAAAAAATAAATACACAAAATTGCTGTAAAAACCTGAAAGCAAAATTAGACTTACCTTCTTGACTGAGTTTCCACTGGAGTCTGTGACAGTCAATTCAAAAGTTCCATCTGTCTTTAGTTGTCCCTTTATAGATGGTGCTTGAAGCCGGCAGCTTGTGTTACATATGGTGTCTGGATCAATGTAAGTACTACACTGACATCTAGAATTTATAAAAACAAAAACTGATATCCCAAATTTAAATGTTTCTTTTAATTTTGTCTGATTAACTGGCCAAATCAACAAAATTAAAAGGAACAAATTCATCCAGGATATGAATTGACTGATTGAGTAGCCAACTGTCTTTATCAGGCAAATTGTGTGTCAGCTCAAAGAAATGACTTCTGAAGACAGGCTGAAGCCTGCTATAAAATCAATTAATACCTTAAATGGTCCCTGTTGTATGCAATATATGATGAAAATCAACTTATTCAAAATGGATTTAGAACCAAAACAAACAAATCCCTGAAGCCAAACAAAAGATGGATGCCAACTTAAGCCTCTTACAATATGTAACTTTTGTAACGGTAATATAAAAAGTGACAAACCTTCCAAGATCAATGTTGAAGGATCCAGATGAATCTGGGCATGCTGCAGAGCAGTCATATGTTTTTGGATTTACACACTTCCTTGTGCTGGCATGCCGTGCCTCATCTGTGGAACAGCGGTCATCAACAATCTGCTGACAATCTTCACCTCCATTTTCTTCGGATCGCTTAAAATCCACTTCATCATAATAGATGTAGCCATGTTGACATACACAATAACCATCAGAATATTGGAAGTTTCTGTATTTCCCAGTGCAAGTACAGGACCCACTGCCTGCAAGTGAGTAGGATGAACTTCCGCATGGACGACAATCTGTCTGTCCATACAGGTTCTGGTAATAGTTTGCTGGACAATCATAGCAGTCACTAGGTCCCTCAGCCCGTATTTTCTTGCCATATTTTCCTGGGCTACACAGTGTTGGCTCGTCAGATCCAAGTGGGCAATATGAACCAATAGGGCATGGATTTGTATCTCCGTGCCCAGTGCCTGCTGGGCAATAGTACCCTGCAGGACATGTCTCACATTTTGATCTATCAGTGGCATTACCATAAGTACCTGGTGGGCAAAGACGGCAGGATGCACTAATAGAATATCGTATGCCTGCATGATCTACTGCCTGGTATCCAAGGTCACATTTCAATGTCATGTTACTGCCCTTGGGGCAGTAGTATGGGTATTGACATGGTATGAAGATATCTGTGGCATTCGGACAGTAGTAGCCAGCAGGGCAAATAGGTGGAACTCCAGTGGTGCCATTGCAATAGTAGCCAGAATCGCAGTCAATTTCTTCGGAAGCACCCTCTGGGCATTTGAATTTCTCTTTGCAGGGAATGCCTTGCGTGTTGACAGTATCATTAGGACAATAGTATCCTGGTCGACAGAGTGGGCAATCAGTCCAGTTTCCTGCTCCAGGTGTATCCCTCATACGACCAGCTGGGCAAAGCTTTGGATCTTGTCCTGCTGGACAGAAGTAGCCCACTGGGCAAGCATATAGTGTGTAATCTGTCAAACCTAGGAAAAGATAAAAGTCATTCACAAATGTTGTACATGTCTTCTAACATAATCATTTTCCAATTATTTGATGAAATTTACATATACTTCAACCTCAACTGCTGTGAATAATGTTAGTTATGAATAATGCATTGCAAATTATGCTTGAATCAGGAAACTGCCTAAATCATAGTTGCCTAAAATTACACTATCATATAAGATTAATATTTCAAAGACTATGTTACAACTTTATTATTGTGCTAGATATTTGTACAATATTTAGATGTAATAACAGTATGTGAAACAAATTAAGTATGGTGAAATAACTTGTACATCTTGCATTGTAATTTCTATTCAACAATTATCAAAATAATTTTGGTATCTGTGTATCTTTTACATCAAAAAAATTGACCATGGAAATAACTTCTGTCATTGTTTAAAATTTGTTTAAAGATACATGTCGTTTATCTTGTCTGTAGACTCGATGCAGCCACGTCGTACATTGTGCCAAATTAGTTGGAATGCATGTGCTGACAGAAGACAATAACGCCACAATGTAAGTTTGATAAATTGGACTATGTTGCTATTCAAGTTCCTCAACCTACTATATTTAGTGTACTGTCTGTAAGTAACATTTGTATGTCCCTCTCTGCACTCAAGTTCACAAAATTTAAAATGTTTAGATAAAATGAAATAAAACTCTTCAGACCTGTCAGTCTCTGGCCCTCTGAGAGAGTAAAAGATAAGACCATGAATCGGGAAATCAAAGCAGTTTCAAGACATAATGGTCTTTTATTAAATTACATGTTTTTGAGAAGATTTAAAATGCTCCTTAATCTATACTCCAACTTTTAATTCTTTTTTTCCGTCAGCTTAAAAAAATGTTCAAGGTGTCTGGAAATTTTAGGTACTATTGAAATTTAAAATAAATTTAGAAAATATTGTATCTTTAAAACTGGAGGGTCTGGACACTTAGAACAATGATGGCAGGTCACACACCTAAGAATAAGATTATGAAAAATACACATTTTTCACTCAATTTACAGTAAAAATGAATATAACAATGAAATAATTTTCAAACTTGACCATGATCCCTGTTTCTTTTTTCTTTCTTAAACTAAGCAAAAAGTCCAAAAATTTTACTGTTTAACTACCATGTCAGTGAGTTTTAAAGTATATTGGTATTACATCTTAAGTTAGTATAAAGTTTGATAATGTGTACTTCTTTGTTTAGTACTGTGAATTGACAGGAAACTCAGCAATGACATTATGGTTGGAAATACTATACCTGTACTATTGCAGATATATCCTGATGGACAAGCAATACAGTCTGAGACATATGCTGCACCAGGGGTGGGCCTGTAGGTGTTCTTGGGGCAGGGAATTGTCCCATTTCCACCTTCACAATAGTAGCCAGGTTTGCATGGGGTGGGGGTGGTTGTTCCTGAAAAACAACAAATAGATTTATGAAAAGTACTGTGTGATAATGATAGGACTGATAGTTTAAAGCAGCATTCTCAACATACAAATGTAATGTGTTGCTCATTATTCAATACTTCCATTCAATATTACATACATATTTACTGCCTGTCACTATGGTTACTGTTACTAATGCAACCATTACTATGAAAACCACATGAACTTACCAGGGCCACAGATATATCCAGGTGGACATGCAGTACAGTCAGTCTTTTGCGCTGCCCCAGTCGAATTCCGGTAAGTGTTGTCTTCACATGGAATGGGCAGTGTAACACCTTCTGGACAGTAATTTCCTGTTGGACATGGACCTGCACACTCATCACCCGTTGTACATGTGCTGAAGTTGGAAGTGACAGTTGGCATGTCTCCTTTAGCCCCGGACTTACAGAAATATCCTGCAGAACAGTTGGCCTGGATTTGGCCAGCCCTGAAATGATACATTACACATATAAATTACATATATATACATTACACATATAAATTACATATATATACATTACACATATAAATTACACATAAATCATACATATAAATTATGGAAAATACTATAAATTTTAGAAAATATTGGGAATACTTTATTTACATGAGAGAAAAAAATTTCATGGACTTTATGGTTGATGCTAACCAAAAATTGTGGGGCAAACAAGAATCTTTTCTGAATTAACAAATTTAAGTCCTGCAAAACCTGTAAGTAAAGGACAGTTAAGGAATATGACAACATAGTACTATATAGACAGGTATCCTTTATATTTTGAGTAAATACTCTTGGTATGCTTTAAAGCTTGTAAAGTTGTTACTCTCTGTTAAATATAGCTGTTACTCTCAGTGTTACAAATTTTTTTACTCTCAGTGTTACATAAAGTTGTTACTCTCATTGTTACATAAAATTGTTATTCGCAGTGTTACATAATGTTGCTACTCTCAGTGTTACATAATGTTGCTACTCTGTGTTACATAATGCTGTTAATCTCAGTGTTACATAATGCTGCTACTCTCAATGTTACATAATGCTGCTACTCTCAGTGTTACATAATGCTGTTAATCTCTGTGTTACATAATGCTGCTACTCTGTGTTACATAATGCTGTTAATCTCTGTGTTACATAATGCTGTTAATCTCAGTGTTACATAATGCTGCTACTCTGTGTTACATAAAGTTGTTAAATCTCAGTGTTACATAATGCTGCTACTCTCAGTGTTACATAAAGCTGTTAATCTCAGTGTTACATAAAGTTGTTACTCTTAGTATTACATAACATGTTAACAAAATGGCATGTCATGTACTTGCCCCATGTTTAATAGTCCTGCATACAAAGCTTGTACAGTTGTTACTCTCAGTGTTAAATATAGCTGTTACTCTCAATGTTACATAAAACTGTTATTCTCAGTGTTACATAAAGTTTTTAATCTAAGTGTTACATAAAGTTTTTCTTCTCAGTATTACATAAAGGTGTTCCTCTCAGTATTACATAAAGTTGTTCCTCTCAGTATTACATAAAGTTGTTAATCTCAGTGTTACATAAAGTTTTTAATCTCAGTGTTGCATAAAGTTTTTCTTCTCAGTATTACATAAAGGTATTCCTCTCAGTATTACATAAAGTTGTTAATCTCAGTGTTATATAAAGTTGTTGCTTTCAGTGTTACATAAAATTGTTACTCTTAGTATTACATAACATGTTGACAAGATGGCACATCATGTACTTGCCCCATGCTTAATAGTCCTGCATACAAATAACTGACATCTTTGCACAGAAACTATTTTCTTCTTTCAGTATGAGTGACCTTGACCTTTGGGGTTTTTAATTTAACCTGAAGCCAAAAGGCTTCTTCTTTTTTCTAAGTGCAAACTATCCACAAAATATGGGCTAGGTCCATGATGTAGAACTAATGTTATTGTGTGAAAACCATCTTTCATGCTTCCATCAGCAATTTTGACCTTTAATCTATTGACCAAATCAGTTATGAAATCAAAGCTTAGTGAACCTGGGATGTAATGGGACCATGTAAAAAATGGCGATTGTCCACTGAGTAGTTAACTTTCAAAACAAGCTGGACTTTACAAATCTACCTGAATCATGCTCCAAGACTGTCAAATCTGCATGTGTTAGGTCATGTCCATTATAAGCAACTGTTGACCGAAAACAATTTTCTTTACCAAAAACCACTGTTGTCCACTTTAGATAGGTAAACACTATAGAAGCATTTCATTTAGAATCCCCAATCTGGCTGCTTTGAACGGGTGTCCATTATATGGAGGTATCCATAAAATGGGATAAAGTGTTGCTTCTAGAAATTTTCAAAAATAGTGACAACTCCTTCACTGAAAAAAGAGAACCAAACCTGCAAACAGTGGGGCCAAATAGTTTTTTAAAATAAAAAATCTAATAAAATTGCTCAATACTCAGTATATATCTCTATAATATTATACCATGTCACACATTTACTTACAAACATAACATTATCTAAGTTGTCAGTTATTCATCTTTCAATGGTAAAAGTTTGGTAATTTGTACAGCCTGTTGTGAATACATTACAATACTCTCCCTCTTATACAGCCACCCCTTTTACACTGGGCAAGTGGCCATATAAGACAGGTGGCCTTTCCTGAGGGGGACTATATTTGTGACAAGTATATGTATATGTAGTAAGAAAGCTACATGTAATTTCAAAGCATTTATTATCTTTATTTAAAAGTAATATTATTTATTGAAAGGTTCTCCTTAAGTATAAGTGTATTTCAAGTCAACATACATTAATAGTTCTTGATTTCTAGGCATAAGATGCAATTGGCCCTGCGCATTCAAAACATCTTTAAAATCTGGGCACAAACATCGCTTGCCATTTGGAATCTTTAAATTTACTCCATATTCACTACTGCAGAATATTCTCCTTAACAGTTACTGTGCTGTTTATTTGAATCTTTAAATTTTTCGGCAAGCACTCTGAAACTCCCTCTAATGTTGTTGAGTCCAATAACTTTTGTTTTTTTCTTCTAAATTAATTTCCATGTTGCTAATTGTACAATACTGCAATTTAATGATAACGACAAAAAATTTTGTAGAGTAGTTGAAATGCCTTGTTTTTGAAGGAAGTGATACATGTACTGTCATGTGATTTTCAGTCTTTGTCTGGTACCCTTTTTTGTTCAAGGATAATTTCTCTTTGTGTGTGAATCCACAAAATCTATATTTAGCCCATGTTGACCATGTAATGATCTTGACAATTACGTCCAGTCATAATGATCAAAGAGAAAACCTCAATAGCTGTTCGAATGCCAAAATGCTATCACAACATTGTCGAGCCCATTTCCTGTAAATGTTGGTGTCCCTAGATAATGATAACCATAGTGGTATATGTTATAATGTACTTTAGTCAACATTTACTTCAGTATTGAAAACTTGACACCATGAAACATACATTGGTAGAGATAATCAGATTACTTATCTTATTGTATGAATTAAATACTGCTTCTGGACACGTATTAAAACAAAGTTTGGCCATTTGTGAGGCATAAATTTCACATTTTTGGTCTAAGATGATGGCCACTTGCCAAGTCAGAGGGATGGCCGCCCATGACAGGTACTTTTGTACACAAACTTGTCAGTGCGAAGAAAACTGGCCTTGTAGAGGTGTCCACTGGTGAGGGGGATCACTGTATTCTTGTTTTACTTGGCAAACATCAATCCTTTATTATTGTTTGAAAGGAATGGTCATTTCTCAAACCATTTGCTTGAAACATGTGAGCATATTTAATTTTTGTTTCAATCCCAGATGATGAATAATCACAACCTTCTTCCCCAGTCTAAGATTCAGATGCCTGATTTGACCATAAATAACTGCCATTCACATATCCAGATGCCTGATTTAGCCATAAATAACTGCCATCCTCAGGAGGAGATGGAATTTTGATCTTTTTAGAAATTGTTCTTTGTGATGTCTTCCAGAACAAACGCAAAATTGACTTTAGATTCTTACAAATGTTTCTACTTGAAAACTACAGGCTTAATCATGAGTGTGTGACACAAATAGACTTTGTCTGTCTTATCAAATCAGATTGCTGGATTATGGACACCCAACTATAAGCTCTACATATTCTAAAGGACAATTCTGCAAGAGTTTGTTGTACTAGGGTTGTATGTATAGAGTTTGTTGTACTAGGGTTGTATAAAGCTTGTTGTGCTAGGGTTGTATAGAGTTTGTTGTACTAGGGTTCTAGAGTTTGTTGTACTAGGGTTCTATAGAGTTTGTTGTACTAGGGTTCTATAGAGTTTGTTGTACTAGGGTTGTATGTATAAAGTTTGTTGTACTAGGGTTGTATAGAGTTTGTTGTACTAGGGTGGTATAGAGTTTGTTGTACTAGGGTTGTTTAGAGTTTGTTGTTATGGGTTGTATAGAGTTTGTTGTACTAGGGTTCTATAGAGTTTGTTGTACTAGGGTTGTATGTATAGAGTTTGTTGTACTAGGGCTGTATAGAGTTTGTTGTACTAGGGTGGTATAGAGTTTGTTGTACTAGGGTTGTATGTATAGAGTTTGTTGTACTAGGGTTGTTTGGAGTTTGTTGTACTAGGGTTGTATAGAGTTTGTTGTACTAGGGTTGTATGTATAGAGTTTGTTGTACTAGGGCTGTATAGAGTGTGTTGTACTAGTGTATTATAGAGTTTGTTGTACTAGGGTTGTATGTATAGAGTTTGTTGTGCTAGGGTTGTATGTATAGAGTTTGTTGTACTAGGGTTGTATAGAGTTTGTTGTAATAGGGTTGTATAGAGTTTCAGGAAACATTAACACAATTCTGGCTAAATGATGATAAGTAAGTTTAGATTCCCCCAGAAAGACTGGCAAAAACAATGATATACAGACCTGCCTACTTGAGTGGAATGAAAATCAGGATGTCAAAGGAAAAGAAATTGTGATTTGGAGAAAGAAATCAGGATCAGTTTTTGCAACTATATACTATATGCTCCCTAATTAACACCCCCTCCCCTTTTTTAAAACAGAATTTTTTTTGCAGAAGGTCATTGGGGTTGGTATTACAATTTTCAATTGATCAGGCTACCCAGAAAATATTTTTATCTATTGATCATTTTAATGGTGCTGATATTTGCAGTGACTGAATTCAGTGGTTGCACAGTATTCCTCATTGAATTTCTGCATCACTTTTGCTCTCTTTGCAGTCATCATGAATCAAAAGGTATTTATATTTTAAAAAATTGGCATTCTTAAAAACCATGAATTTGGGTAAAAACTCAGAAAATAAGGATTTTTGGATTTTTTTATTAAAAAAAGCCAGAATGATCCAGAGTAAATTGGGGATAAGTGGCAGGTCTGGAGAGTCAACAGAAATTAAATCCTCAAATATACAAAGTCCAATTTCTCAGATATAAACCACACTCTATAAAAGGCTAAAACAAAACCTTCTCAGCATCATCACAAGTCATGAACCAGGACAAATAAGTTGCCTTCAACAGTTATCTCTTGCCACATTGGGCCTATAGTACATCCATGAGTCCGCAGGGGGATTAATACAAGAATCCCATTTTATGTGACATCAAATTATATCAACATGTTCTAACAAGACAATATCAAATAATACATAAAAATGTACATTTGGAGCAGTGAAACCAAACTGTAAATGATTATCAACCACCAAGAACTTAGTTCATGCAGTACATTTTGTAGCAAGAAAAGAATTTTTGTAATACTGATTTTGTGAGATCCATGACCAAAATCAGAGGCATACTAAAAAAGATGACAGCATCCAATTGGTGGCCCAAATTTTTGCTTCTCTTTTTTTCTAATCTGAGTCTCCACCAGAACCAACACAACCCATTTTTTCTACATTAATAACATACCTGCAATAAACTCCTGCTTCACAAGGGAGACAATCACTGGCTGACTGCAGCTTGGTAGTGTTAAACTGCGTGTATGTCCCATTGGGACAGAGAATGGGAGTCTTGGTACCTGGAAAATAGAAATATGTTGGATTAGTAAATCTGTATTCAATTACTCAAAGAATGTACAAATAACTGGTATGGTATTACCTCCATTAAGACAATTATTTTCATTACTTCCAAAATTCTTTTTAAAAAATGAAAATCTTGTTCTTATTTCAAAATAGCAATTTTTTCATACAACAAATACTTTTCAAGAGAGCAAGTAGATTTTCAATATTGGGAAAGTTTTTGGCTATTTTGAAAAGATAATTTGGAAATAATGAAAATAATAAACTCCTGTAAACTGGAGCAAATAAACTGTAAGAAAAGATGAAGAAGCATCTGATAAGACTAAATGTAAAATAGTAGAGAAAGGGTTCCGAGATTTTGCTTTTTAAAATTAGTAACAACAGAGACATATATTTCCTAACTTGGGGTAATATGAAAAATAGCCTGAACTTTTGTAAAATGATAGCAAAAAAGGGTTTTTGAAAATGTTTATAAACTGGAATTGATGTTTACACAATGAATGGATTAAAGCCAGTACGCTAGGAGATTCCAAGCTGTATGGTCAGTGACATGTCAATGTTTACTATAATAAGATCCATTTCATCACACATGAGCACTACATTTCTATAAACTGTAGCTTAGCCAATTAGACATGTGGGCTGTTTTTCCTGCAAAGGCCCAGCAGACAGCAGTTAAATTAATACAAGTTGAGAATGTATGTATTTTATTTGCTTATTCTCTGCCATCCCAGTGACTGCCTGCAGTTCTATAACATTTGTCTCACCCTCCACCCATGCTTTTACGTTAACATCTTATATGCATATTTACTTCTCTAAGTCAACCTGACCCCTCACACTGACAGTCTACATTCACTTCACTTTCTCTACAGGCATTTATGGCTGTTGCATTTTTAGGCATCTTATCCCCCAGGCAGATCCACAGGTCCCCCAGGCAGATCCACAGCATTGGCATTATGTCCCCAATTCACTCAACCGATTAATTTCCAATAAATTTTCTCAAAATATTTCATTATGAAGACTTCACCTCAAACATCAACGATTGTGTAATGTCGGTCAGTTTATACATGGGTACTATATGAACTGTTGAAGCTATTTAGTTAATGTCCTAGTTTGCAGGATGGTTCTCCATGAATTCATCCATGTATATACTTCTGTAACTACTGTTATTCAAATAATGGTTTTAATTCAAAGTTCATCTGTCCATCATTCCATATAGTTTTATAATGTTATAAAGATGACAACAATTACAGGTGTAAACAGGTGAGTTTATGGGTATCTAATGCTGATTTACAATATATACTTGCTTACTGATATAAGTTGAGCCCAACTATAACCAACTTAGACCCTGATCTGCCATCACATAAAGTGCTAGCATACTAGGGTCTATGTTGTTTGTTTTACTGATTACTTCTA